>LDAU01000066.1:19107-291995 GCA_001447515.1 Pseudocohnilembus persalinus
TTGTAAAGAAAATACCTTTATTTTTTATGATCGATTTAATTTCGATAATTGGACAATATATAAAATCAAAAATTAATTAATAAGTAATCTTATATAAAATCATAAATATTATTTAATTTTAAGATTAGTAATAACCAAAATTGTTTGTAAATCATAGTATAAAATTTTATCATATATAATTTTTAAAATTTCGTTAGAATTTAATATATAAATATTATTTGAGTAACTTAAGTAGCAATTAATTAAAAGTATTTATTAAATTTATTAAAAATAATTAATAAAAATTATTTATTCAATTATTATATTTTTTATATATTTTTAAATACCAATTGGAAAAAAGAGCACAAGTAATTTATTTAATAATTTTTTATTTATGAAATACATATAAAAATTTTAGTAAAAATTTACAAAATTAAACATGATTTAGTGAAAATAGGATTTTTTTCACATTTCAGAAAAACCCTGTATCAAAAATTTAAATATTTCATTTTAAAAATTTAAAATATTATGAAAAGTAATTTATTTCCTAAAAAAGATATAATAAAATGGTTTGTTGCGTGGATGCCTAAAGTAATAATTGACAAGGCATATAAATATATAATTAATTTACTGGTAAAACCTAAATCTCAAAAATAAAAAATAAATTAATTTGATTAACAACATTTTGAGTATACACTTACAAATAGCAAATAATTAGAATGAAGTTAATATGAATAATTAAAATACATATAAAATAATAGTACTTTACATCACATTTCTATATTTTTTTTTATAAAATAGGAAATTAATCTTAAAAAATTATAATCTTATTAATATATGTTAACCTTTTTTCCCTTAATTTCTGCATTTTTAATAAAATGTGTATATAAATGTAATATTTATACTAAAAAATTTTAGTTATTTTATTAAATTCTTTTAATATTTGGATTTTTTTGATGATAGAATATAATTTTTGTAAAAATAGAATTAATTTATATAATTCAAAAGTAATACCTTCAATTAAAATTAGAAATTAATAGAATAATTCTTAAAAATTAGAATAAATATAAAAGATATATTTATAAGTTTAATTATATTTCATTATTTTTTTTATTTATTGCTTTATTAAATTTTGGAAACATTACTCTCTTACATTTTATCTACATATTTAAAAAATTATTTTAATGTTTCTGGACAATGCTTAGATTAAATTTTATATCCCTTCTACTATTCTTCATCATATAAAAAACACATTAAAATAGTACCAATCGCCATTCCATAAACACTCATAAATAATACAGATATTGTGTACGATATAACAAATAATATAAAACAGGGTAGTATTTTTGAACTTAATTCTGATTTAAAAGGTTCAACTGTATCCAAAATTTAATAGCAAATCTTTTAAGGATATTTTAATTATAAATAATAGTAATATTATTTTAATTGTATTACTAATAGAGAAATTACAATCATAAACAATTTTCCTATACTAATAAATACAAATCCTAATCCTTATATTAAAAATACTCTGGCTGGGTTATTTAAAATTACTCTCATAGCTTCCTTAGCGGCACTACAAAAATTTCTACCACTAAGTGCGATTTATATATAAGCGTTTCTGTTTAGAAATCTTAAATGATATTGTTTTGCATAATAATTTTTAAAATATTTGTTAAAATATAAATATATATACCTTATAAATCTTTCAAAACAAAGCATAAAGCATCTTAAATAAAATAAATATATTTAATATAAATAATAAAAAAAAATATAAAAAATACTTGAATTATTAGTACCTTAAACATGTTAATAATAATTTAAGCATCTAATTTTTATCCCTTTTAGTATCTTTGGCTTTTCTATGAATATATTCTAAGATAAATTTAATTACATATATTATGGCCAGTATAAAAGAACCAAAAGCAAAGCTTCCTAAATGATATCTAAAGGCACGATATATGCTTTTTTATATAGGCATATGATATTATTAATACTAATTATTTATATTCAAAAAATAAATATATATTACATCGAAAATTTATATTCACTATATATATAAAATAATAATTTTTATTACTGGTTAATTAAAATACCATATGCATGGAGCAGAAGCTAAAACAAATTGGCCAAATGAAGTAATAAATGCAGTTATCCACAAACTAATTAGGAAAATAAAATTTATATTATTTTATGAGTAAATTTAAAGTATTTTGAAACATACTTAAAAGCTGTATATTAATGCAAACATAAAATAATTTAAATGCCTCATTTAACTTTTAAAAAAAGTTGAGTGTAATATTAATTTTGTTCATTGCATAACAATATTTCCTATTTAAATATATGAAATAATTATTTTACCCCATAAATATATAAAAGTATATTTAAATTTTTTATTTTTCTGAATGCTGAACGGTACTAAATATGCTATTTTCACTTTTTGATATTTTCCCAGATGAATAAACGAATAAAATTCCTACAAACCATATAATCCAAAATCTTAATATAAAATCTATTAAATATTAAAAAAACCTGTTAATAAATTTACATAATTGTAATTAAACTAATTATTGGCGGAACAAGAAGACTTAGTTTAGTATCTTAAATATAATTAGAAGCAGTCTTTATTATAGCTATCGCCTAAAAAATTTTAAAAAAATACTTTGATTATTTTTAATTCATATTTTTTAAATTTTACCAATTTAATTATTCTTTTTAAGCAAACAACTGCTATAATACTTATTAAAAGTATTACTACTAAAATTATGAAGCATATTAAGTATAACATTTGGTTTCCTTTTGTATTGGGGTCTATTTCACAATTACAATGATCAATATTTTATTTTATATTACTGTATGTTATATAGCAAAATAGAGTTAATAATATAAGAGATATAAAATAACAAAATATAAAGCACCATACTATAATTGAAGAAAACAATCCTATAAATATGATATAAACTAGTCCTAGCCAAAATATAATTCCTAATGATCCAAATATAACTGGCCAGGAAATTTATAGATCATTAAACCATCCATCTAATTATTTTATGGAAGTGATCTAATCCATACTTTCTTATAGTTGAGGTATATTTTATAATACCTAAGTTGTGGGTAAACAAAATGTATTTAAAACTGGTTCAGTACTATATATACAAAATATTTCTTTGCTTATGTATTATTCAGCATTATAATCCCAACCTTAACTTGTGTAATATTAACAACTCTCTTCATTTCCGCAATTTTATATATCATTACTCAAATTACAACTAATTGTAAGTGGTAGTTCTATTATATTAAAATTTAGTATAAAAATTGGATTAAACACATAATTAATATTTATTTACATTTTTATTTATTATATGACGGGCATTCTGAAACACATGTTGTATAATTTAGCCAATTTTTATGAGGAATAGGAAAATACAAAAACCTTTATAATAAAACCATATATTAAATAAACTAATTTGTAATAATGACCATGAAGCAAAAATATAAAAATAAATTTATTAAATAAATTTTACATACGGCTTGTCTTTAACATCATATCTACAGGCCATTCCTGATGAATCGTATATTGAAAATAATTTTCTAGGTTCTCCATTTGTCCATCCATCAATTAATATTACAAAAAATGCAATATTTGCGGCAATAAAAATAAAGAGGCAAAATACATCTGTACATTATCTTTCTTCAACTGGTCCATTTATCAAAACTTATCCATCTCCATCTTCGAAAAATTCATCTTAATCTTATTAAACTATTTAAACCCCTTTAACTGGATTTATTTTTTTAAGTTTTCCTTACATCACTTTTGTTATTAGAAATTAGAATTTTTTTTTATTTTATAAATTGGTTTATATCAAACATTCTAAATATATAACTGATTTAATAAATATAAAATAGAATAACTTTAAAGGTTTTTGTATTATATTTTGCTAAACCATATAAAATATTAGTTAAATAAGACAACATAATTGATCCAAATTAAAGCCAATAATTATTGTTATTAATTATATACTATTAAAAATATTCATAGAAATATATATAATATATGAAAATTCATATAAATAATTTTTAAATAATTTGGTTTAAAAAAAACGTTTTAATTTATTCAATAGAGTGTTTTTTTTATTTTTCAAATTTGAACAAAATTGAATTTTAAATAAAATCTAATCTATTTTTCTCATCCTAATTATCAAATCTATTAATAAGACAGCATAAAAAATATAATAATTCAGATTTTTTATTTTTTTTTATTAAATATTTAATCAATAATCTCACTTTCATTTATATAGTTTATATAATCTAGTTTATTTATTTTTCTTATTATTTCTTATTTTTTTACTATGATTAATCTTGATAAATTTAATTTAAATGAGCATCTGGTTGTTTAAGTTCAAAATTTATTTCCATTATATTATGAAGTTATAAATTGCCTACAAGTTTTCTACTCAAATACATATTTGTTTAATCTGGATTTTTATCAATTAAATTAATAAGAGAATTAGTGAAAAAATATTTATCCTGTTTTGTAAAGAAATCACAAGGCAGACTATTGATAAAGTTTTTTTACAAATAAGTAATATGCTACTATTAATCTTATATTTCTTCTGAATTCATTAATTAAATACTCTATAGTTCTATTAAATCCAAAAATTCACACTGTGAATTATAATCAGATAATTCATTTTATGATTAATCTTCTGGAAAATATTAAAAATTACTTTTTAGTTCATTTTCATTTTATCTATTTAGTTAATTAGAATACATACAATATTGTATTTTATATATATTTTTTATGATATTTTGTTTTGTTTTTCTAAAATAAATATTTTTCTGACTATTTAATTTATTTATTCTAGTAAAAAATGCTATTTATTTAAAATTTTAATAAGTAGTTGATTGAATTCATTTTTATAATTAAAATCTCATTCCTATAAATTAATATATATATAAAATTAAAAATTAATAATATCTAAAGTGATACTCAAAAATTGTTTGTTTAATCCACTATAGGCACATCTTGGGTAGTAACAATTTTTCCCAAATACTTTTATATTTCTTTGTACTAAATAAAAATTAAATACTTAAATATTATGCAAAATAAATAATTTCTTTTACCCTTTTAACTGACTTAGTTTTACTATTTGATTCCAAAACCTCTAAATTATCGCTTGCATTTATAAAATTAAATACTATCTTATAATGGATAGTTTTATTCATTGTACCTTTAAATTGTATAAAAAATTTAAAAACACAATATTTATTTTAATTATTAATAAAGAATCTTTAAGTTACTATCATGTCCTCTTTTAGCAATAAAGATAGCCTAAACATCTGATAAACTTCTCTATATAATTATTTATTTGCATAATATATTTTTATTTTTATAATTAATCTAATTTCTCTAAAAATAATTAAAAAATTAATATTTTAAACACCAATTATTACTTAAATATACATATTACCTTATTGTCTAAAATTAACTATTCCATTTTAACAGCTAAAACAAAACTAATTCCAATTATTATAATAAAACAACATATAAGATACTACCACCATTCCCTTAAATTTAGTATAAAATTAAAATTGGTTAAAAAATTATTAATGAAATAAATACCCATTTCTAAATCCCTTGAACAAATATGATTTATTTTGGCTAATTAAGTTTATCAATAAATAAAAACCTCCAATTATTATAAAAATTCCTACAATCCATATGCCTAATGGAGTTTAGTATAATGTCTTTGATTATTATTCTTATAATATTTATTTTTCTTCATCTATATAGCTGTTATTTTCTTCAATTTATTCTCCTTAATCTTAAAACATGATAATTATTATAATTCTAATACGATGAATATAAAAAAAAATAATTATAAAAAATACTTTCTAAATATAAGTCCTGTCTATTTTTCTATTTATTTTATAATCCATATTTTTTTTTTTTTTTTGAAGCAGCTATTGCCCCTGCTCTCCCTACTAACATCAATTTTTTATAACTATAATTTATTTTTTATTTATGAAAAATATTCTAATTTTAAAAATTTTATTTAAACAATTGTAAGAGTTATAGTACCTATTTAAATTAAATATTTTTTATATTTAGTGACCAGAATTTTATTTTAATTCCTAATAAAAAACATTAATTTTATTATTAAGTAATTTATTATAAAACATTAATAAGCAATATAAATAAAACAAAATATTTTTATAAAATAAAATTAATTAAGTTAGCTACTACTAGTTCAAAAATTATAAAAATGTCAGAGATTAGTCAAAGAGAATACATTTTAGACAATAATGTTAAATAAGAATATAAGAATATGGGGTTTCCAGAAGATATGATCTAAGAGGGAATTCGTATTGCATAAAAGCAAAATCTTGAATTAATAGATGTTTTATTTAAATTAAGGTATAAAGCTTAAATATTATTATAAAATAAATAATATATATTACTATAGGGACAAAAGATAGTAACATAATAAGTATCATATAGGATAAATGGAAAATTAAGAAACTAATGTAAAATAATTAATAGCAGATCATTTATTTTCCTTATTTTTAAATATTAAGTATTCATAATACCCTGTTTTATTTTTATGATATTATTATAATTAGGGTAACGGAAACCAATAATCTAGTTAACGGTAGGATTTTGAAGATGAAGAAGATTATATTAATGTAGAAGATTAAATTAGAAAAGTTGATACTCCAGTTGGACTTAAAAATATTGGAAATAGTAATTAAAGAATATTATTAATTTATTAATTGTATTGACTATTAAAAAATATAAAAAATAAAGTTATTATTAAATAAATCCTTAAGCTTGCTACTTTAATTCTCTTATATAATCCTATTTTTACAATCCACTGTTTTTGGAAAGAGTTATGAAATTTCAAAGACCACTGAACTTAGATTTAAATAAAATTTGCCAAAATTAATCCTAGAAAAATAGAATTATTGGGTCTATAAACTTGGTTGCTGAATTATAAAAATTATTTGCATTTATGATTTTTAGTCAAAAAAAATATGCTGATCCTAAAAAAGTCTTAAATAATATTGTAGATGATAAAGGTAACTAATATTTTTGCAGAAGTTATTTATTAAAAAACTATACTAATAATTTAAAATTCAAATAGGAAATAAAATAAATATTGGAGAATAAGAGGATATAGGGGAATTTAATCTAAATTTTTTAGAAAGAGTAGAAGAAGGTTTATAATATTGTGATACATCTTTTTAAAGTGGCGTTTAATAGTTTTAGTCTCCATAGAAATCTAATGATCTAGATTTACTTTCTGAAATAGATTTTACATAAAATAGTAAAAAGAAGAACTTATAAATTTCTCTAGAATTAAATAATGGCTTTTAAAAGTATTATATTTTGAGTTTAAATCTAAATAATTTTATAAATTTTAAATTTTCATAGTTCGGTTGTTTAAATGGAAAATAAAAGAGAATTTTAGCTATCATCTGGAAAGAAAATGAAAATATGTATAGGAAATGACTAGCTTGTATCAAGCTTGTTTTATGGATAGAGAAAAGAATTTATTATTTATGAACAAAATTACAGATAATAATAAAATGAATCAACTCATGCATTTGCGCCTATTATTTTAGATCTATAATATTAAGGTAATTATAAAACATATTTAAAATAGTATTAACCAATAAAGCATAAATATTTTTATCAATAGATTTATACAGTAGTTGGGAAGCTTATAATAATTTTAATTTAGAAGGATTTAAAATAGATGATAAAGAGTTCATTAATGCTAAAAAGGAAATTTGGATGACTTAAGTTCCTAAAAATTTGATGTTTTAAATTTAAAGAGTTTAATATGATTAAGAAAATGGAAGTGCTAAAAAAGTTAACGAAAAATTTTATTTTGATAAAGAAATTTATATTGACAGATTTTTATTAAAAAATAGAGATTATATATCACAGAGTAAACAGAAACTAAATGTTTTAAAAGAAAAAGTAACATCTTTTATATTATAATTATAAAGTTTTATAGATATTATTTTAAGTTATGCATATAAAAATTAATATATCTTTAAATATTATGTTTTTACTTTAATACTTTACAGAACCGATAATTTTATAACTTATTCTAAAACTTATAGATAAATTATAAAGCGACGATATTTTTTTCAAATAAAAAAAATTAAATATTAATTTAGACTTTACAGTATAAAATGGTTTTCAATTTTAATAAATCTTCTTTATTAAATAAAATATTTTTTATTTTCATAAAAATATTATGGAATAATGTGATACAATTTTGTTAAATAGTATTAAAAAACGCGATGTCTATTTTTACATTTATTTTACAATTGTAAATATATTTACTATTATTTTTACATTTAGAAAATTTAGATATAAGAAGAATTAAATCATCTAGAGAATTTTAATAATGATAAATTAAGTGTGACAAAAATTCTTCAGAATGTTCTTGATTTTATGGCTTAGGAAAAAGTAGGATGGAAAATTTATAATGAAAAGATAGGTATAAATGATTAAAATTAATAAAAATTTTCTAAAGTTGAAGAAAAAAATAATTAATAAAAAGCATAAAATATAAATTAATAAAAAAAATAAGAAGACTTGGATGATATTGAAAGTTTATTCAATTCAATACTAACTTAATCATCAAATTCATCCACCTAATAAAATATTCTTTCAGAAAAAAAATAATTTGAATAGAATAAACAGTAATTTTTAGATTAAATATAGTACAATAAAGATGAAAAATTGGTAATTTAAACAATAAATTAGTATATAGGAAAGACAAATACAAATATTGATAATTTAAAAATATAATTAAGTGAAATTGATAAATAAATTGACTAGATTTATGACAAATTAAAGGAATAGAAGTATATACTTCATACAATTTTAATTCATTCAGGAGAATCAGGTAAAAAATTAAAAAAATTAAAAAATCTAATGAAAAAAATAAATATACATTTAATAGATATTTTGCTAATTATAAAATTATTTTACGATTTATAAATTAAAATAAACAAAAAAAAATTAAAAAAATAAAAATATTAAAACTGTTTTATAAATTGGAAAGATTTTATATTTAAAATTTAAAAAAAAAAATATTAACATATTAAATTCCAAATATTTATCTATATAGAGAGTTAAATTCATATTTATGACTCGATATGCCAGAGAAATTTATATTATTTTAGAGTTGAGACTATATCTCCAATATCGGGATATTATCATTATAATATTTGATAATAAATAAATTATATATTCTATAATTTTTATTTTAACTTCATTTAATATATTAAAGATTAGGGACATTATTTTGCTTATATATATTTAAGAGATCAAAAAAAATGGTTTAGATACAATGATACTATAATTAAAGAGGAAAAAGAAGAAGATGTTTTAGAAATTGCATATGGGAAAGGAAATTAAAGTGCGTATTGTTTAATGTACTTGAATGAATCTTTAATAAACCATCCACTTAAATATGATTTTTAATTATTAACAAATATATAAAAGAGGTAGTTTAATAAATAATTGACATACTCTTTGGTTTCTCAGTAGCTTAGAGAAACTGTAATATAATAATATTTTTCAAGTTTATTTATATATTATATATTTTAATAATATTTTTAATTTATAGATTGAATAAGAAAATTAAAGATTATAATCTAAGATGAAACTGCAAACTTTATCATAGTAATGTGAAGAAATAATTTAAAATTACTCAGATAGATTTGAGTAAAATAACATTATAGAAATTTAATATTTTTAGATACAAATAAATTAGAAAGTATATGTATAAAAATATTAGATATTTAAATAAACAATATAAAAATAATTTAAATACCGCAATTTTATTTTACAAATACTTACAAAATTTTTTAAATATTTAACTATAAATAAATATATACGAATATTTATTTCATAATTTTAAATAATTCATCAATAATTTCTTAATATAAATAATAGATTTATAAACTAATATGTTAGAAGAAAAAAATAAAAAAGTAAAATTATTCTTTTAAATATATCTGCTTACTTAAAGCATAAATTTGAACTTAATCCTGAAAATAATGATTTTTATAAAATTTTTAAATGGAGTCTATTAGAAGCATCATTGTAAGATACATTGAAAATTAATATGTATGAATTAAAAAGTTAAAAATTTATATCAGAAAAGTTATAAGAACTGTTTAAAAATATGTCTGAATATAAATCTCCTTCTAAATTATTGCTAAGCAACTAAGATTTCGAATAATTTGATAAAGCTAAATCTGATTACCTTTCTGAAATATAATGTATAGTTGCTTTAACTTATTCGATCGATTAAGTGGCATAATAAAATTGGATTAACTGTTTATATGGCTTGTAAAGGATTTTTAGCTTGGTAATATTATTTAATTATAATGAAATAAATTTTTAATTTATATTAAAAATAAAGTTTTAATGAAAAATATTTAGCCATTCGATTTTCGGATGAAAAAATTTTAATTAACCATGTGCCTTAATTATTAAAAGGGTAGAATTATGAATAAATTACAAAAAACTGAAAAAAATAACTTTTTTATAAATTTTTTAATTTTTCATATTTTTAAGATTTGTTTCAAAATTTTTAATTTTCTGTTACTTTTTTTGATATTTTTTTTTAATTGATATTCCAATTAATTCATCTGCTTCAGGCTTGTTAATTTAATTAGCGTATAGTTGAAATAAAACTTATCCGAAAATCGAATAGGTTAATATTCATTATTTTCTTATGTATATAATTTAAATATTTTTTTAGAAACCGGATTAGACAAATTATTTTAATATTTTAAGCAAAGATGTATTAAGAGTGGTTCTTCTGAAAATAGGATGCGACTTATTTACATTAAATAAAGATGCCACTTAAGTAAATTTATAAATTTATTATATAAATTATATATATTAATAAGTTTAATGATAGGAAAATATTTGATTATAAAATTTCTTATATACACTATTAGATTTTCAATATATGTGATTATGCACTTGTATATGTAAAACTTTTACCAAAAAATGACTAAACTTTGAATTAGTTATCTATAATTATGAAAGAATTTTTGGATTTAAAAGGTAGAAGAATTTTTGAATAAAATTAATTAAACATTTTATTTTAAAAAATAAATGGTTTAAATGAGGTATCTTATAAAAAAGATATATTATAATATTTTAATTAGGAACCTTAGGTAATTCATTTAAATTAAATTATTAAATTAAAAAATACATTTTATATCGTCATTTAAATTATCGTTACAAAAATAGTATTTAATGACTTTTTTAATTTCCCGCTTAAACAATTTTTGACTAATTTTTTGTGATATTTTGTATTTTATTAATTAATTAGGAATTGAATGAAATGGTTTCTCTAATTGTCTCAGAATACTAATAAAAAACATGGAAAATTTAAGATAATTAGGATTTAATGGAAACTTAAATTAATGATAAAATGCTTCAATTAAAATAACTTCTTTAGGTATTTAAATGTTTTTAAAATAAAAAAAAATTTAAAATACACCAATACGAATTACATATATATATATTTAATTAGGATATCATATAGTTTCATAAAACGTTAAAAGAATAAAATTCAAATAATTTATTAAACTTAGAATAAAGGATAAATAAAGGATACCAGAAAAATTTCTATTGATATTAACTGTAAATTAATTTAAATTATATTTAGAATAAATAGTAAGTTTAAAATTTTATTACCAATATTTTTATTAAAAAAAAAAATTTTAATTTTATTATGAATTAATTTTATATAAAAATTAATATATATTATTTACATATTATTATATAATTAGTATATATATTTATATTCATAAAATTTTTATATTATTTTAAATAAAAAAACTTTGTAATTTATATTTATTTATATTAATATATTTTATAAATATAGTTTTAGAATAGAAAAAATTAAATCATAATATATTTACTCTTTATTAAATCATCAATTTTTTAATATATTTAATTGTTACTATTTAATTATTAAATACAAATTAGAAAATTAAGTTGATAAAGTTACATTTTTAAAGAACTAAACAAAATAAAAATTGATATCTACATAAATTTTGAATAGACTTTAAATTTTTTGCCTTTATCTTTATTTATTATTATAATTAATTAATAATATGTATTAGAATTCATAATTACTAGTTGAAATTATTAGTATCATATCGAAGATTTTAAGATTTTTGATAATAATTATGATGATTATTAATTTCTTAAATGATTTTATTATTGTTGCTAATAATTTGATTATTAGCATTATTCACTCCTTTTAAAGTATTTTTATTAGAAAATTCGATACATATTTGTTCAAATTTGAAATCTTATATACTTTTTTCTATATCAGAAGGATCTATCATTTCCTAATTTATATGTAATTCATCTTTATTTGTACAAGCATTTAAAAGGGAATAAGACTCTACACTCATGCATTGTTAACTCATTCCAGTTGATTTATCATCTTCTCTAAAATATAAAAAAAATTTAATATTATTTTTTTTTAATTTACTATATATATTACGATTCTTAAAAACACTTATTTTTTTTCATAGGAAATTTGCAGAAGTCGTGTAAACTAGTAGGATATTAGATTTAATTTATATCATCATCTTAATCTTCAAAAATTTCCTAACTTGCTTTTCTTTTTTAATAGTGTTTTTTATAAAAATCTTAGAAATCACTATTTTTAATAGAATTTTTTTAATTTATGATATTTTATTAATGTTAGTTATTTTTTTGATGTAAAATTTTATTTTAAAATAGTGGTCTAGGTTGCCTTTTTTAAATTGGAAGAGCCTAACATATTTTTTGCATTAATTATTTTTTTATTAACTTTCCTTCTTCCAGTTCTTATGGGCTATTATCAAATGTAAGCTTTTTAGAAGAAAATTATCTAAAATCAATTTTTTTTTTTATATTCTATGATTGTAGGGGTTTTTAACAGTATGTCTTTTAATTATTAAAATCCATTTATTTTAAGTATTATCACTTTTTTTTATTTTTTTTTTTGCAAATTTATAATTATTGTAATGTTTAATATTGATTAACTATATTTAATACGATAGCATTTATTTATATGCATATTTTATTATTATCAAAAATATGCAATATATTTTTACCTTATATTCGCATAACCTTAATAATTTTACTATTTTCTTGTTGCATAAAATTAGTAAAGTATATTTTGTTGTAATTGATAAAATAATGAATAATTTAATTAATTAGTTAAAACTCTATAAATAAAAATTTTCTATCATTATAATTTAAATCATTTTTTCTGTTTTCAATACATTGGTTATGTTTTAAGTATTTTTATTTTTCAATTATAAATATAATAATATTAATATTAATAAATTATAAAAGCAAATAAAAAGATACTTTTTGTTAAAAAAAACATATATAATTTATTAATAGTATTATAAGAATATTTTAAATTTATAATATGTATAAAAATATTAATATATAAAGTATAAAAAATATATTTTTGTGTGTTTCTAAATATTAAATTATATTTATTAGCAATAAATATATAATTATTTTATAGTGTATGATTTAATTAATTATTCTAAATTTTTTATATAAATTTAATAATATCATACTTTAAACTATTAATTTAAAATAAATAATAGAATTTTAAAATAATTATAAAGAAATAGTAAGAAATTTTTTTTTATCATTTATCTTCAAATTAAAAAATATAAATTTCAAATATTTATTTAATATAAAAATTTCTTAAAAAATAGAATTATACAATAATATTACATTTAATTAATGAATTGTTGCATAATAATTACAAAATAAAATATAATGATAATTAAATAGAAAATTTAATATAATTATTTTCTTATAATTTTAAAACAACTTAAGGACTTATAAAATATAAAAAATATTTCATAAATTTGTTATATAATATTTTACTAGTTTTTTTGAATAAAAATAATTTCGTTTTAAAATTTTATTTTTTCTATATTATTTATTATAAATTAAAAATAATTTTTATATTTTTTAAATCAAAAATATTAAGTATAGAATAATAAAAATAATTATTTTTATTAGTAAAATTATAAATAATCTTTACAAGCTATAAATGATAAGATAAATTAATGTTTTAATAAAGTAAAAATATTAATTAGAATTTTTATTCATTTGGTACTTAGTACTTATAATTTATCTTGAATAATAGGGACAAATTTTTAAAAACTTTAATATTTATTACTAAATAAAATTATTTATTTTTAATAAACTTATATACAAATCTTTTTATAAATGATTTATATAAATTATTGAAATATATAATTATAGATAATTAAAATATTATATAAACATTAAATGAAAACAGAAATAAAAATATATTATTATATGTGTTTATCTATTTATAAGAAATTAATATATTTTAAATAATTTATTATTCGCAAAATATAATTTAATATACAATCCTGCATGTGAAATTATTAGAGAATTATTATAAATTTGTTATGCATTAAAAATTATTTATAAAAAACATCTATATATATCTATCTATTATTTATATTTAATTATAAGAAAGCTTCAATTAATTATAAAAAGTAGCATTTATCCAGCTAGGTAAACTATATAGTTAATTATAAAAATTGAATCTATAACCTATACTTTCTACTTATAAAATAATTAATTAGAGTTTCTATATTTATCTAATATTTACATAATAATCAAAATTCTGCTTTGTTGTCATTGAAAAATTTCTATAAGTCTTTATTTTCCCATCCTTATTATATTAAAAATTATTGAATAAATTTTAATATATTATAAGAAGATAAACACATTTTATTTTACTAACTAAATAAATGTATATAATTCTAACCATGAATAACAAAACTAATAATAAAATTCCTTCTACAGAACCTTCTAAAATAACCAATCCTTATTAATAAATGGAACTACAGACTACATCCTCAGTATCATTGGCCGACTCTCCGTCAGTTAGTACTATATAATCGCTCATTACTAAACCCATAATTACATATAAAGTTATTCTTGTAATCAAAACAAGAAACAAAAGTAAAAAAAATATTTTTACTCTTTTATGCTATTTAATTTAATATATTTGTTGAAATTAACTTATTTAGTGAAAAAATAACTTGATAAATTTCTTTACATTTCTGGTATTTATAGAATTAAACCCTATAATTGAGGTTATGACCCATAAAAGATTGCATGCTAAAAATCCTATCATCAGATTAGAATAAGCCATACATGTATCCATATAACTCCAGAAATAATACGCCATTGTACATGCATCATAAGTTAGTTTAATCTAATTCATTAAATATATTAAATTATTTAAATTAAAAATATTTATCTTACTGTTAAAAATGCATTCACTCCCTATACAAATCTAACTTTAGAGTCAACTGTGTCATCAAAAACTTCTTCATCTATATTAATCAAATTCTTTTTTCTTTTTTCGTTAACTATTAAAAAGGGTTTCGTAGACTTTGAACCACTAAATAAATTATCTTTTGGGAAATTCATTTTTTTTTATTTGTAATGTATATATTGAATGATTTCTTTATGAAAAATATTTTAATTTTTTTTTTACTAAAATAAATTATTAAAAAGATTATATTTATAATGATATAATAAATTTTGATTAGTGTTTAATAAAAAATTAGCTGTTGATATTTAATGATTAATAACTTTATTTAGATAAAATGCATCTTTTCATTATAAAAAATAGATAGATATAGTTGTAAGTAGTACTAATATAGATAGCAAAATTTTATAAATTTCCACTTATCTTTAATTGTTAAAATAATAAAAATATTTGTTTTGATTTTATTAAATTAAAATTTTTAATTATTATTTTTTAGAAAATTTAAATATTTTTTGTTATCTTTTAATTATTAAAATACCTTTCTTAGAAAAATAATAAAATTTATTTTATTATCTAACTTTTTATTTATAAATATATTAATAATTATTTCTTTTTAATACTAGAAAATAAATTTTAATATAACTATAAAAATTAGATAAAAAATAAATCAAATAGATGTAATTTTCACAAAATTTGTAGACGCCATATAATTTAAATGCTTCTTCATTTTAATAACCTTATCCAGGTGCATAGACTAATTAAATTTCGAAATATTAACCATATGAATAGTATAAAAACAGTTTTAATGAACCTTTTTATTAAAATTAGACCTAGTCTCTCACTTATTTTCACCCTTATGAATACCAAGAAGCAGTTAGAGAAACAGCAGAAAAAATGAGAAAATAGGTATATATGCTAAGTTTTACTTTTAATTAACACTTTTATATAAAATATATAAAAGGAGTAAATGAGACAAAACTGTAAAAGTTAACTATATAAACCCCCATTAAAACCATACAAACCCGATTATATAGATGTTGAAGAATTTGCAAGTATATTTAGGGAAATGGTTATGTATGAGGTAAAGTGTGAGGCATTGAGAATTTAGTTAGCTTTATAACCTGACTTTAGAGTTCCTGTTTTGTAATAAATAATTTAATTAGTTTTAAGCCTAAAATAAACTCAAGTTCATTATAATTATAACAATTTATTATACTCTTTTTTATAAAAAGTATGAAAAAAGAAAGAATAAAATTAAATCTAATTAATTACAAATATTAACAATTTATTATAATATTTATATAAAAAATAATGAACAAATCAAGTATATGTAAGCCTTATAAAAATTATATGACTTAAAATTTATATTTAAAGATCTTATTCAAATTTTATTTTTAAATTTAAAAGGTGGAGCATTTTCGACAGGTCTCCCGTCGAAAGGGGAAAACTAAGAAATGAATCGTTATCTTGGGAAGATTTTCAAAAAGGCTGTAGAGCATTTTCCGTTGACCCTGATCCTGTAGATATTAAACTTTTAATGTCAAAATATAAAAATGTGGGAAATCAAAATGGAGAAAAATCATATACAAACTTTGATAATATTTCAATTGAGTATGGCATAATATTGATTTAAATTAAAAAATTTTATTAAACTAAATACTTAAATAATTGTTTTAAAGCTACTAAGAGTTTTTCGCTATTTTCTATCCTTTAAGCAAAGGGGATTTATTTGATGTAAAATTAAATACACAAGATACAGATTCAGATAGATGTAATTTTTTTATAAAATTTTTTATATTTACATTTATAATAATTTATTAACCCATACATTTAATGATAAATCTGTTTTTAAAAAGTTTTTTTCAGAACAAATATGCTGGTTGAAAGATTAATAAGAATGATGTTATCATAAGAGGATGCTTTTGAATATTATAGAAGAGAAATTTAAAGAAAAGGTATAAATCTAAAAGTCGTTTATGATAAAATTAATCAAGCTAGAGACTCTTAAGTTAATGTTGATGAATTAAGGTTGTTTTTAGTTGATTATGGGCTTGCAGTAATATTACAATATTACCCTAATTATTCATTATTTAATTAAATATAATTTTTAATTCAGGTAACCAAAGAGGATTTATAACTATTTTTAATGAGGTTTGATAAAACTAATAAAGGATATTTTGGAAGAGAATCATTTGAAAGAGAATTTACTCCAAAGTTGGGTTTAAAAAAATGATTATCTTATATTTATTAAAACTGTTATAAATATATTTTATGTTAATAAAAATCTTATATAAAATTGTTTAGACTTATTAAATTAATTGTAATATTATAATATTTTTTTTTATTTTTTTTTCAATTTAATTTTGGAAAGAATTTTTATTCAATTTTGTGCGGAGTGACTTTCAAAGCTATAATCAGTTTTTAAATCATATTCTTCATTATTATCTAAATTTTAGTCAATATGATTTCCAATGTAGGTTTATTAAAAGTTTTTATTTGGACAATATAGCAAGTTAACATTATTCTAATTATTCTATTTACCTTCTAAGTTATTATTTTTAAAATAAGAACCCTTTCTTTATATTTATGTTTCTTAAGCATATTAAATAGATTAATATTGTAAATCATTATTATTAGGCAATAATAAATATTCTCCATTAGAATTCATGGATGCTTGACTTAATTAATTATTAGCGATTGCAATTTAATTATCATTTTATTTTTAAAAATTAATAGTTGTAATTCTTCTATATTTAGGATTTGATTTATACTATTATTCAGGTAGTGAATATCTTTTATTTTAAATTTGTCTAGTAGAATTTATTCCATCATTTTTATTAATATTTGCAATTTCTATTTCGCTAGAGGAGCTTGATATATTAATTCCGCCTAAATCTTATTCTAAAATTTGTTCAATATCCCTAAATAATATATTTCTAAGTTAGTTTATATTAAGAAAAAAAATAATTAATACTTTCTTTGCTAGTCATCAGTGGCTTTGTAGGTTTTTTTACTTGCTTCTTATTAACAATTTTCTAAAAATTATATCATCGAGGCATTTAAATTAAACCCAGATTAGTTATTGAAAAAACTTAGTAGTTTGTTGTTCAATCCTCCATTATTATTATCGACCCAATTTTCACTATGATGATTATTTTCTTAAAGTGAAGGAATTTTACAAGTAAAACTTTGGTTTTCGTTTATCTTATAATTTTGTGATGTTTATTAAGCGATACTATTATATCGATTATAACCACTGATAGCTGTTTTTTAATTTACCGAATTGTGAGATATTGCATTAATAGAACTATTTACATTTATATGTGTATTTACAAAATAAGTTTCAGTGGCAGATGTTTATTATATGTAATTAGTTCCTAATCTTTAAACATTACTTTAATCAGTATTATAACTAGCCGGAGTTTTTTAAGTATTAAATTATCTTAGGTTGTCTTAAAAAAATTTATTAGGCAATTAAATATCTTTCAAAAAAGGATGCGATAATAATTTTTATGCGTTTGGTCGATGTCCTGGATTTAATTTAAAGATTGAAGTTAGAAAATTCTTAAAATCATCATTTATATATTTTGGTAAGTAAAATATCTTTCCTTTTTATATCAAATTTCGAATTTACAACTCAGTAAAACCTTTATTTTATTTATTTCTCCATGGCTTGTAAATTTAATATTATTTAAAATGACAACAAGATAAAATATTTTATTTATTAAAAGTCTTTTTTGTTTATTTTATTTAAGTTTGAACAAAACCTAATTATAATTTTAATTTTCAATTATTTTAAAATTTTAATTATTTTACAGTTCCACCGATAAATAATTCTAAAAGCACGTATCCTGCACTCCAAATATCTGATGATTTTGATGGCAACTCATTTAAAAATATTTCAGGTGATGACCCACTATTTCTAATTAGATATAATGTATTTTAAGTAATCTTATATATTGGTATATCAGATATTTTAATAATAGAATTTTCCATTAGAATATTAGAAGATTTTATGTTCCCATGGACAATATCATATTTATGCATTATAAAAATTGAAAGAAATAATTATTTTGCGATAATTTTAAGTAAATTTTCCTCTGAAAACCTTTTGAATATTTATAAATTATATTTTAATGACTTTCCATTCATATAATCCATAAAAATATCAATACCTTACAATTTTAAATAAAACTTTTAAATCTTAACATATTTTATTAATATAATTATATTTTACCTCTATCTTTATTTTCTCTGATACTATTAATTTTGCAAAAAAAGTTTGGATTTTTTTATTACAATAAAATTATATTAACTAGTCTTTTTTTACTTTTTATCATTTAACAAGCCTGCTTCTGTGGAATCTAAAATGAATTAGATTTATTAGTTTTATAATAAAATGTATTATTATAAACTAGGGCAAATATTTACTGTTTTTATTACTAGAATCGCTCCATTATCCAAATTAAGAGCCTAGTAACAATTTCCTTTATTATCAATTTTATCTCCTAATTTATAATTTAATTCTTAATTTAGTACCATTTAAGCCTATTTTGTTAAATCAGCTTTATCTAACAATTTTTAGCTTTTATCTTTAATGTTAATATTAGAAGGGCCTTTTATACTTATATTTTAATCACTATAAAAGCTTTTACTTTGATTTGTCAGATTTATAAATTAATTTGATTTACTTTAATACTAATTTTAAGATTTATTTTAAAATTTACTATTATATTTATTATATGTTAAAGCGCTTGCCATTTAAGTGCTATTCGAATTATTATTGTTTAAGGATGGTTTATTTTTATTATTTTATAATAATTATGTGTTTTTATCATACATAAAACTATTTTTTAAATTTAACTCATTTTCAAATTTTTTATACTGAATAATATCTTTTTGTTATTAAATTTTATCTCTTGTCTAAGGAAACAATTATTCTAAATCAATGCCATTTATATTCATATTTTACTTTTTTTCATAATTTTATAAAAGTGCTTAATCCTTTTTTGCATTATTTAATTCGCAATTTTTTTAAAATTTTACAATAGTAAAATTAGAATTTTAATTCACTTAATTACTTTCATCCAATATTATTTCTTTTCATCAAAATTAATATTAATATTTTATATTGAGCAAAGTATTACCTTAGTGTTTCAGGCTTTATTAATTCTAAAAGGTGGCTTTACAACATTGACCTCCCATAATTTTGTTAAATTATTATATATATTATTGTTTAATTATTGGAATTATTACAATTAAAAACATTCTAAAGTAAATTAAAAAGAATAAGAAATTACTATATAAGATTATTTAAAAATTATATATTTAATAAAAATTTTTATATTATTTTTATAAATAATAATATAATTAGTAATTAATATAGTTAAATATAATAGTATTTATTTCTTTAATTTTTTATCACTATATGATCAATATCTATTAACTATCTTTTAATTTATCTCATTTATTCTGTAAATTTTAGTAATAAAAGGTAAGTCATTTTAAGTCTTTGCAATTAATACAATTATCAATTTTGCATATTTTTTATCTAAAAATTATTTATATTAAAATATTTTAAAATTGAAGGATTTATAAACAAAATTTTTTATTAATTTTATTGTAGAATGAATCCTAGAACATCAAATAATTGCTTAAAAAATTAATATTGGCAGATCTTTCCGTGTTGATTTATGATATCAAAAATAATTTTTATTTATAAAAAAATAAAATTATTTTTTACATCTCATATAAATTTATAATTTTACTTCTATCCTCAATTTTTTTGATTCAAACAATCTTAAAATTAAATATAATTTAATAAATTCTTTAATTATTTATGTTTTTTGATTAATAAATGTAAACATGGTATGAAATACATTAATTTTCTTCTTAATATATCGCTTTAACTACAAACCCATATTTATTTATTTTAAGACTTTTGTTTCTCTAAATTTTAATATATTTTTGTTCTAAAATTTGATCCACTTAGTCTCTTAAGATTATTTTTTTTGAATTACCCTTTTTATATATGATCTTATTTAATACATATGTGGTCAATATAGACACCATTTAAGTCGATATATCTAAATATTAATTAAAATTATAAATTACTGGTAGATTTAAAATATTAAATATTAATCTTTTAATGTTTAAAAGTCAAGTGGTTTTTAAATCAATTATTTGATTAAAAATGTAAAACTTTTAATTAATATATGAAAATTGTATCTGATATTGGCACGCTTTAACCATAAATATCCTTTCTTATTTTCAATTTTTTATAATTGTTAGAGTTATATAAAAATAAATTTAACTTACATAGATCTGATTTTAAACACCTTCCATTATTTTATATTAAGTCTACTTTATTTTTTATATAATTAACAAATTAAATTATTTTATTTTAACATTAATAAAATCTGATTTCCCTGATTATCTCTTTATTTACTTAATATCTAAAATATTCTTTAATTAAAAAATTTTTTATTTAAAATTTTGCTATAATAATTAAAAATAAAAAACAATTTTAATTAGATTTTTCATCTTTAATAATTCATTAAATAAAATAACTCCAGAAAATATAACTAAGAGAAAATGTAAGAACCAATACTAAACTACGAGGATGGTTGGAAAGAAATGCAAAAAATTGTGAATAAAGTTTACAGCATTTTATAAAAAATGTATGAAGGATAAAATTCTCAAAAAGAATAAATTACGAAATAAGATTATAGTAAAGCTTATACGTACATAAAAATACATTTAAAAAAATATTATTCTATATTTAATAATATTTTAAATTTAAAATTAGAACAATTTATAATATGTGCATACAAAAGCAGCCTAATTTTAATGAGTAAATTTACAAATAATATACGATAGTATTAACAGATTTTCTAGCTAAAGTAAAATTACTAATTTTACAATAAAAATAAAGTGAATATATTTTTATTTTTACATAATTTTATATTTAAGTTGCAATAAGATATTATAGAATAAAGTGGTGAGTAATTATTAATATAGTTAGTAAAATGGTGGGATATTTATCAACTTTTATTGAAATATATGAATAGATGGTTTATATACTTAGAAGAATCATATATAAAGCATAATGGAAAAAAAAACCTTTAAATTGTTGGAATTGAAATATGGTACCAAAATATACATGATAAAGTCAGAATGAATACAATTTAAGCTTATAAATTATTATTATCATAAGATAGATAAGGAATTTAAACGGATAAAAGTTTATTAAAAAAAGTTACTCAAATTTTTTTGAAATTAAATGAAATTTATAAAAATTCAAAACAATAAACTATTTATAAAGAATTGGAAAACCAAATAATTTCTGAAACTAAAAATTTTTACATAAAAAAATATGCTGATTGGGTAGACTCTTTAAATTGTGAAGTAAATATTCTATAAATTATTTTAAAAAAAACAATTTATTATAATAAAATTTTATAGGAATATTTATAATAAGTTGAAGAGTTAATGAATTAAGAATATCAAAGGCTTGAAAGCTGTATTGAAAAAAGAGTAGATGATAAAATAAACAATGAACAAACTTTTAAAGAAATAAAAAAGTGTTTTAGTCAAGAACTTATAGGTAAATATAAATAACAGCTTTTAAGCAAAGAGACAGGTTTTAATTATATGTTGGAGAATCAATAAACCAAGGTAAAAGTTCATCATTTATAAATAAATTATAAGTCTGATAATATTTATCTTAATTTATATTATAAATAAAGAATTTAAATAGAGTTTATAATCTTTATCAAACATTAAATGATAAATATGAAGGAATTAAAGAGAACTTTAAAGAATTCATTGCTGAAAAAGGAAAGAATTTATTTGAGTAGTAAAAATAAGAAATTTAGAAAAAAAAATAAGAGTTAGAATAGTAATCTTAAAAAAAAAATATAGAAGCAAAAGATCTATTCGTAATTTTTTATAAATTATTACCTTTTTTTATAGTTTTAAATATTTTAATCGCAAGAACCAATCAGAATTTGTCTCTAAGTTATTTGAATTTTATAATAACTATGAAACTCTCATATAGGAATGTTTTGGAAAAGATTAAATTTTTAAATATCAATTTAGATAAGCACTAGAAAATTTTATAAATATAAAATTGATTATAGAATGGGTAAAATATCAATATTACTACTTTAATTTAAAGAACTAATTTATTTTTTATTGCTTATATTTTATATTATATACTTAATAATTCAATATAAAAGGACTTTGGTGTACCCTAAATTCTTGTTTATTTTACAGATAAATTACTTAAAAAAAATACCAAAGATAAAATTTAAAGCAAGCAAGAAGTAGAAGAAAAACTAAATTAAATAAATAAAATATTTAATTCTTTACATGATAAAGACTTATTTATAGCTCTTTATTAAAAAAGTGTAATTTTTTTTTTTTATATTTTTAATTAAATAATTATCATTAGAAAATTTTTATGCTTAAATTAATTTTTATTTTTTAAACAGTTGTCTCAGCGTCTATTATAAGAAAAATCTGAAAACGATGAAAATGAAAAATCAATGATAACATTATTAAAAATGAGGTAATTTACTAAATTGAATCCAAATTATAAAATTTAAATTCTATTTATTTTTTTTCTTATTTTTATTTAATCCTAAGTGGCATATTAGGATATAATTTAGTTATTTTTATATTTTTTTTATAAAGCTGTGGAGTAGAATCTACAAAAGTATTAGAGGGAATGATTTAAGATATTTAAATAGCCGAAGAATTTAAAAAAAATTATTAAATTTATGCAAGATAACAAACTGACTTACCATATCCATCTGAAATTGACACTAATGTAAAAATTTAATTAAGTTTTTAAAATTATAATAATAAATCTAAATAATTTTTTAATTTTAGATAAAAGTTCTTTAAAAAGCTAACTGGCCGTAGTATAATGAAATAACATTGAATGTACCGCAGATATTTTAAAATATAATTTAACATTTTACCAAATTCTACTCTGGAATAAAGAAAAACTAGGAGCTATGCTGGATTCATATATAAAATACTGTTGAAATGAATGCTATTTATGGGACAAAAAAGTACTTACTAAATATATCAATGCATTAAGCGGTAATATTGATGGCATTCGAAGAACATGATAATTGGTTAACAGTTGCTGAAATTTAAAATATCGTAGGATTACCATTCGATCTTTTAAATTAGAATCTTCTAAAATTAAGTATGCATAAATAAAAATCTTACCTTTTAGAGAGAGATACTAGCATTTCTTAAAATAAAAAATTAGATATTCAAAAAGATAGATTTAGATTTAACACTAAATTCTAGCAGATTGCAAAACGAATAATAATTAATCCTATATATGAAAAAGAAAAAATCAAAAAAAGTAATAAAAATTTTACTATTTTAACTTTAAAATCTCAGCTAATTACACATATAACATATAAAATATATATAGGTTGTATAGATGAAGACAGAGGGTTTGCAATTGAAGCATGTATAGTAAGGATAATGAAATCTAAAAGAAAGCTTAGGTATGAAGAAATATATCCAGAAGTATGTTAACTCATTAAACTATTTACTCCTGATTTAAAAGTAAATTATTTTTACTTCTACATTATCTCGTATTAATTTTAAATAATTTTACAAATTTATGATAGCTTACTAAAAAGAAAATAGAAAGTCTCATAAATAAAGATTTCTTAGAAAGAGATGAAAATGATATAAATGTTTTATTATACAAGGCTTGAAAAAATATATTAATAAATTTTAATTTTTATATTTCAACCATTGGTTTAATGTATAAATAAACATAATTATATTATGAGTAATTTAAAATTAATAAATTTTATTTATTGCAAATAACTAGTTGTTATAAATTATTTTATTAATACTACAATAATAAAATAAAACAAATATTAATTACTAATTTTCAAAAGACAAAAAAAAAAAAATATCTATAGGAAAATGAGTAAATTTTTTAATTATTAAAGAATAATTTCATAACAAAGTTAATTATATCTATATTTATAAAATAGGCAATTAAAATAAAATTTAAGAATTTCAAAGAGAATCTTAAAAATTGAAGCTACTTTTATAATAATAGTAAAAATAGAATAAAAATAATAATGAAAATGAAAAAATAAATTTTGTTCAATAAGATGAAGATTGTAAACCTACTTAAACCGTTTATTATTAAAGTATAGTAACACCAATTAATGAAAATGTATTTATATAAAACTCAAAGTCCTCATTAAGATAAGGAAAATAGTAATATAAACTATTATTTTATTTTATTATATCCATTTAATAATTTATATAATTACAATATAAGTCTACTTTATTTAATTAAAATGAATAAATTATTTTTATAAATTACTCAATAATTTTTTAAAGAATGAAGTATAATTTTTAGTTATAAACATTTATGTTTAAAATTATTCATGTTTAGCAATTGAAAGCTTTTGTAACAGAGGATTTTCGTTTATAAATAAAACAATTTTTACATTTATTTTAATCATTTTATTTTTTCTTCTTTTAAATAATATTCAACTAATAAATATTAATTAATTTATTTAGAAACTAATAATTAAAAAATCATCGAAAAGATCCATAAGTTAAAAGAGCTACTCTATATAATTCATTGCCTTACAAAGAGACACTACCTGAAATAGACGAAGATTTAAGTAACCAAAATTTAGTAAACGAAATAAGAGAATTACAAGAAACAGTAAATAGTAAAAAACATAAAGCAACTAAATAAGAGGACATAGAAATTATAATAAATGAAAAAACAGATGGAAATACTATTAAAAAGCTTGTTCTGAAAAACTAATAATATGAAAAGGAGTTAAGTAGACTAAAATAAAAACAACTAGAATATTTTAATAAATTTAAATACCTTAAGAATTCTTGGGAAGATAAAGATGATTAAAATATATAGTTGAAAAAAAAAGTGGAAAAATTAAAAAATGAGCTAAATGATGTTTTTATAGAATTGGAAAAAGAAAAAGTACTGATTAATTTAAAATAAATAAAAAAGTCTTTATATATCAAGCTAATTTAAATTATTTTTATTTTTAATAGCTTAAAAATTAATATTTAGATGAAGATTTATTAAGACTTAAAACCCATTAAAAATAAATGGAATAAAAAAAAGTTTTGGTTTAGAAAAAATTCATTTAAAGCAAAGAAAACAATAAGAATTTTCAGGACTAGCCTTTTAACTAAAATTAGGATAAAGGAGTTAAAGTTGCTTAGGAAAGAATAGAAGTACCAGTAATATAAGAAAAAATTGTAGAAAAAATTATAGACAGGCCTGTTGAAGTGGAAAAAATTGTAGAAAAAATTGTAGAAGTTCCAATAGAAAAAGTAGTAGAAATAATAAAAGAAGTTCCTGTTTATTTATAAGATTCATTTTAATAAGTAATGATTAAATTTTATCTAAAACATATCATTTATTAATAATTTGGTTTTATAAAATTATTAAAACTAACTTTCTTTTAAGGAAAATATATCTTAAGAATTAAATATCTTAAGAAGAGACAATGAAAATTTATGTATTTAAATAGAAGGTAAGTAAAGAGAAATCGACTCTATGAGAAATAGGCTAGAAAATTTGGAATAATATAATTCTTAAAACGAAGGTGCTCGCTTAGCTAACTAAGAATAAAAGGAAAACTTACTGAAAGAAAACGAAAACCTTTCAAAAAAAATTGAACTTATGTATTCTGAAATTAAAGATCTTAGCTACCAAAATGATATTAAAAATAACAGCTTAGAAGCTCATATTAAGAACTTAGAAACCTTGTTAAGGAATAATAATATAAAGTTTCCTGAGTTAAGTAGCTATTGAAATAAAAAATATACATTTTTATATCTTTTCTTCTTCAAATGAATGAAATTATACTTATTTATAATGTGCAAATATTTATATATATTAAAAAGCATTTCTAATTTTTAATTTAATATTAAAACAAATAAATTTTTACAAATATACAATTTCATAAATTACTATAATATTTAAAATTATATAAAAAATGATTTAATTTATTAAATTTAAATTTCTATATAATAAATTTAAGTTTTATTGTTTAGATCACATTCTAAAAACTCCATAGTTTTTATGATCAGGAATTGGTTTATTTAATGAAATTAATAAACTTAATCCTAGTTATTATCTAATTTAATTAGGTAAAATAACTCCATCATCCCATAATCTAGCAGAAGAATAATAGATACTTCCTATATTTTATTATTTATAATTTATAATTAATGAGAAAAATGCAAAGATATATTATAGATAGATTTATAATAAAATAAAAAAATTACCTTGTTTATCGTACATATCCATTGTTTATTTTCTAGTTTTTTCTTCTTCTTCTTTACTATATTATTTTCCTGCTTTTTCTAATTAAGCTTTTTTAACTGTTGTCAACACTCCAGCGGCTTGTTCTCCTCCCATAACAGAAATTTTGGAATGAGGCAATGAGAACAAAAATCTTGGAGAATAAGCTCTTCCACACATTCCGTAGTTTCCTAATTGATTTAAACAAAATTAAAAATAATATAAAAAATTAAAACTTTTTTATAATTAATTTTAGCTTTAATTTTTACCAGCTCCGAATGATCCTCCAAATAAAAGAGTCAATTTTGGTACTTAAGTGGTTGAAACTGCATTAACCAATTTGGCTCCATTTTTAGCAATTCCTTCATTTTCATACTTTTTACCAATCATGAATCCAGTAATATTTTATAAGAAAATCAAAGGTATTTTTCTCTAATTTGTTAAAAAATCTAATATTTATCTTTTTTATTTAATTGAGAAAAAAGAGTTTTACCTAAGAACATAACTCAATAAAATGAGCTCCTTTTAAAGATGATTCACTAAATAAGATTCCATTGTTTGCAATTATACCAACATCTTAGCCGTATAATTTAGCAAATCCAGTTATAAGAGTGGGGCCGTAATTTTTTTTAAATTCATGGAATTTTGACCCATCTACTATTCTAGAAATCAAATATCTACTATCTACAGTTTTTCTTAAATCTGGATTTAAAACTTCGTTAATAGACTCAGAATCAAATAAAGGTTCTTCGATATCATTTAAATTGAAGTTGGCTTCTTTAACATTCAACTTTAAAAAATAAAATAAAATAATTTTATAAACAGAATGAAATAAAAATAAAAATTAATAAATAGAATAATAAAATTATATAAATTATATAAAATATATGATAGTGTTTCTTTAAATGATATTTAATAAATTTTATTAAAATAGAAGTGTGAGAATATGAAATATTTACATTGGCAACAATTTATCTGGTCATTTATAAAGCTTCGATTTCATCTCTAGCGAAATGATCAGTAACTCCTGAAATTCTACAATGGACATCAGCTCCTCCTAGTTCCTCTGCTGTAACTACTTCTCCAGTAGCAGCTTTAACCAAAGGAGGACCACCTAAGAAAATGGTTCCGTTTTTCTAAACGATTACACTTTCGTCAGACATGGCGGGAACATAAGCTCCTCCTGCAGTACAACTTCCCATAACAATAGAAACCTATATTAATTTAAAAAAAATTAAAAAATAACAGTAAACTATGGCATTTCAAAGTTTTTTAAGTAGAAAAAAAAATTGCAAAATTTATTTTAGAAAAAATTTTTTTTTTTATAAATTTGAATTACTTAAGGAACTCCTTGAGCTGATAAGTTGGATTAATTGTAAAATATTCTACCGAAGTGTTCTTTGTCGGGGAAAACTTCGTCTTACCTAGGCAAATTAGCACCTCCGCTGTCGACCAAATAAATGCAAGGTAAGTTATTTTCTTTGGCAATTTCTTGGGCTCTCAAATGCTTTTTAACAGTAATTGGATAATAAGTCCCGGCTTTAACAGTTGAGTCGTTTGCAACAATCATACAAAATTTGTTTTTAATAAGTCCAACTCCTGTAATAATACCTCCTGCTGGTACTTCTTCATCCCCGTAAAGTTCGTAACCTTTTTAAGAAAATTGAGATTATTCATAACAAGTTAAAAATGAACAATTAATTATTTTATTTAAATATTTATTTATGTAATTAATATATTATATAATTTTAATAATTTTTGGTGAATAGGCAGAAAAAGATAGTTGAAATCACAATTAATGTGGAAATCAAAAAGAAAGTAGAATTTTAGAGAATTTATTTTTAGATTTGTGTGATTTTAATAAATTACCGGCTAATTAAGATAGTTCTAAGAAAGGTGACCCAGGATCTAATATTTTGTTGATTCTTTCTCTAACTGGAAGTTTATTTTATTTCGCTAAATTCTATTAAGCTCTTTCAGGTCCTCCTTTCAAAATTTTTTATAATTTTTCTTAGTACTCTTTGTTTATTTAATCCATTGCTTGTTTATTTTCTTTATATTTCTATTCATTATCTGTTGGCAAATTTAAAGTTGGATAAGAATAAAAAGATTGTTATAGACAGAAATTGTAACTGCTCTATTTTTGTAACTGTTTAAATTAGTTTTTTCTTAAAAATACTTTCAAGCTTTTCATAGATAATTTTTTTTGTTTTTAACAATCTATTTAAATATATTTACTATTTATTTTTATTTTATCGATAATTGTTATTAATAAAATTAAATTTTATTAATATATATTGATTTATCTTCAATTAATAAGGTTAATAATCCAATCATATGAGTCTTGATAATGATCTAATATTAAATCAGATCTAGATTTTCAATTATTAGAATAAAAAATTATTAAATTTAAGTAATAATATAATTAAATTTAATTTTTATGACAAGGCATATAAATAATATTTAAAATAATGTATTATTTTAAATTAATTTTATTTTTTAAGATATATTAATTTTACTCATTTATTTTCATAACCTACTCTTTAAAAAATTAATTTTTTATGATTCTTAAATTTTCAATAAATAATATATAAAAGATTTAGTATTTTATTTTAAAAAAATTCTATGTATTCTTGAATTAAGTTATAATAAATTCTATCAAGAATTAAAAATAAATAAAAATGCAAAATATAAATAAGTATGGTGGTAAATATATATTTAATATGATAAATTTATTTTTTTTAATTATTATTCTGATTTTATATTTCATATATATAGAAAGAACCAATTTATATGGAAACCATTAAAAGGAAGAATCTTCTGATAAAGTAATTATTTTTTGATCAAAATTAGAAAATATGGTATTATATATTTGAAATACTATTTAATAAAAGATGACTGTTTAGCCCGGTTATACAAAATACGTTATAGACGAATAAAAAGCTGACTATGATTATATCAAAGGAAAGTTTACTGACGATGAAATCAAAGAAGTTTTTAAAATTTTAGACATAAATAAATCAAATCATATCACAGCAGACAATTTGTCTTACTTTTTAGAATATCTTGGAGAAAAAGCAACAGATGAAGAAATTGAAGAAATGATAAAAATGTGTGATTTGGATGGTATATTAAAAAATATAAAATAAAATAAATATATATTAAATGAAATAAATTTTAATCCTTTAGGTAATGGTGAAGTTTCTTATGATGAATTTTATAAATTAGCTTCTGGATAGAGTTTGGCTCCGATAGGACAAGCATATACGCCTACCCCAGAAATGTAAGTAAAAAGGGAAAAATTAGAATAATTAATGAATGATGAAACCGATTCCTATTTTAATGGATAAATATAAAATAGGTAAAAAAAGCTTAGATAGCAAATGAAAGAATACTAGAATAATTAATTTGATTAAAATTAATACCAAAATCCATAGTAAAATAATTTTATGTAATCTAACAATTAATTGTAATAATAATAATTACACTAAACCCAAACAGGTAAATAATATTTGAAAAGATTTTTAATATTTTTTTTTTTTTATAAAAATAATCTACAACATTTTTATATTTAAATAATTTTTTATAAAGTAGCGTCTTAAATTTACAATAAAGAATAGTAGTTTACATAGAACAAAATTAATGAGTATTAAGGCAGTATTAAATAAATTTTAAATCAAAGGTAATTAATTCATCCAAATTATTAAATTAAAATGATTCTTTTGAAAAAATAGATAAAAGTTGTTTAAAAAATTGGTAAAAGAATAAAAAATTACTGGGTCTAAAATTAAAGCAAAAGTAGATGAATACATAAAATAATAACAATAAAATCCAGAAGTAATGGTACAAGAACTTAATAATTATGAGGAGTTTGCCCAGTTTTTGAATGTTCCGATTGAATCCAACACTTTACAAGATTTGTATAATAACTTGATTGATATGGCATTATTAGGTAATTTTTTTAAAACTTTACTAAAATTTATTATAATTTTTTTTAAGATGATGTGAATTAAATGAACCAATAACAAACTATTGATGTGCATGATTTATTGCTAATGTTGTTAGGAACAAGCTAAGAAATAAAAATAAATGAAAAATATGATGCGGCATTTTATTTATTAGGACTAGAAAAAATTGATAAAGAACACTTGTTTTAAATTGTGCTTCTTATGACATTTAAAGCTGAACTAGACCAAGATAAATTAGAATAAAAAATTAAAGTCAAATATAATTCAGGATCTTATAAAAAATATTTAAAACCAAGAGAAATAGATAAAAAACTATATGACGATTTAATAAATAGTTTTCCCACTTACTTTTACTGAATATATTATTAGAAATTAATATATTTATAAATAGTTTGATAAATTTAGAATTAATTATCTGTTTAAATTTTTAATATTTGATTATTTTTGTTAATTAATTTAATATATTAAAAAAAAATAAAAGTAAAATATGGGTTGTGGTACTAGTATTGAACAACATTCCAAGGTGAATAATAAAAAAAAATAATTTTAAAATCCTTGCAAAGGTACTGTTAAAATAAATGTTAAAAATGCCAAAATTCTAAGGGAATTTAAGTCAATTGGTTAACCAAATCCCTATGTTGAAATAATTTATGAATAATAAAAGTTTTAGACAAAAGGTAATACAAAATATCTATTATATAATTATTAAACGGTAATTTAAAAACAAATTAAAGTTTGTATGGGAGGAGGTTCATATCCTATATGGGATCAATTATTTGAATTTAAAAAAAAAACAGAAGAAGACATTATTTATTTCAATATATTTAGTAAATAAATAGGAAGCATTGATGAATTTATTGGATAAGGAGCCGTATCATTATTTCCAGTATAGATTTTATAACTTAAATTAATATTTATCTTTATAAAATTCTATATAATTTAGATTAGAAAAGGATATAAAGAAACCAAAAAAAATGTAGCTAAAATTTTTAGTAAAGGAAAAATCATAGGTCTTTTAAATGTAGAATATTATTTTGAAATATAACAGTCTTCAATCGATCATCCCATCGTAATAATTAAAATATCTAAATTATTTAAAATATTATTGTATAAAACTAATTCTGTTTACATTTATAGGTTTCAACGCCAAATACTTCTGGGAATTTAGTAGTTGAGCCAATAAAAATTAATATTAATTAACAAATCAAGTAAATATATGGAAACAAAGCAAATTTATATGTTTTAGCAAGAGTAAATAATGAACAACAATAAACTAAAATAGATTTCAAAAATAATTTTTCACCAGAATGGGATTAAAAATTAGTTTTAAAAAAATCACACAAAAATAGCGATCTAATTAGTAAAACAATTATTATATTTTAAAATTTTTATTTTTAAAGCTAAATTAATTTATTTTTTAAGCTCTTGAGCTTTGGAATTTCTAAACGCAGTATAATGATGAATTGATTGGAATAGCTTATATATCCATTTCTCCGGTTTTAATTATAGGAGTGGGGAGCTATGTTTAATAGCCAATGTTATTTTTAGAAGATCAAAAAATTGGAAGTGTAGTATTTACATTAACATTTTTCACTGATGAACCAGAAGAGTACAACAAATTGCAGCACTTTAACATTTTAAAAAATAACTAAGTTCAATTTTTGAGCGATATACCTTAAAGTGGTTAAAATTAGCATAAATACTAAAATGGCGACGACTATGAAGGAGAATTCCTGAATAAAAAAGTAAAAAATAGTATTGTTTACAAAATTTTACTCTGGAAATATTTTAAATATTTATATTAATAAACATTTATTTAGAAAAATGGAAATGGTAAATGTATTTATGCTTGTTAGTAAATATACGATGGATATTGGAAAGATGATTTATGGTATATTAAAAGATACATTTAATTTTATGAAATTTAAATATTAAATAATTAACTTTTTAAAACAAAGGCACGGTTAAGGAAGTTTATAAGTAGGCGAATTAAATATATAAGGAACATGGTAAAACGGAATAATGAATGGATTTTTTATTATAAAATGGGGTGAAGATTTATAATTTTAAGGAATATTTTAATAAAATAAACCAGAAGGTAATTGTAGATGGATTATTGATTAAAATAAGACTTTGAATTGTTATTATAAATAAGGTTATCGTATATTTTGGTAATAAATATTATAATTTAAGTAATAACCTTAATTAATTTTGCTTAAATTTTTAATAGGGACACATAGGACTTCAATAAAATTTATCCTAATTAAATTTTAATTTAAGGAAAATTTATTAATAGTGAAAACGGGTTCTTCACTTTATATTTTGGTTTTGATGGAAGGGTTTTTATATTTAATAATATGAATAAAATGATTATATATTAATTTAAGACTATAAATCTCAAGAATTTTAATAAACCATTTTTCTTAAAGTAAAATATTGATTAATTTATATCTTTGTACTTTAATATATTATATTTAAATAATTTTAAATAATTACAATAGTATATCTGATTAGTTAGTTATTTTTGATTAGAATAAAAAGATTATAAATTCTAGTAAAATGTAATATAATAATAAGAAGAATATATAATAAATGAATAAAAATAATGAAACTAATTAATATAAGAATATAGAGGAAATGTATATGGGAATTTTGTAAAATTGGGGTACTTTTTAAATTTTAAATTCTCACACAAATGAAGTAGTATGGTCAAGTAACCCTTAGCTAGATTAAACTAATTATATTTCATGATAATTTCCTTTAATTTATATATATATAATTTACTTTATATAAAATTGGAATTTTAATTAATTATGAAACATTTTTAAATGATTTTTTATATTTTATTAAATATAATATATTTATTTAGATATATAGTATTTTTTTTATAATATATATGTTAATTAAAGGCAATTACAAAATTAAATTAAAGATTTAATCTAATTTATTCTAATAACCTACATTTTATTTTAACAATAAATTTTTTCTATTATTTTACCATAAAAATTTGAATGTTATGTTTTATATTTGTTTTATTAACATTAGAAATTTGCTTATATTTTTTATTTACAATTAGTTTAATTTAATGTTATATTAATGTTGAATTACAAATTAATAAAATTAAAAAGTACATTCTAATAAAAAATAAAAATAAAAATAAATAAAAACATCTTTAATTAGAAATTATTCAAAAATAAAAGTTATTAAAAAATAGTAAATTCTTTATCTGAACCTAAAATTGTTCAAATACATCTAATAAAATGGAAAATTAAAGAGTAATAAATGAATACTTTCAGTATTAAGATAATAGAAATAATGATAATTTTAAAATAAATAAAATAAAGGGAAATGAAAGGTCATTTAGTTCCAATCATTAAAAAAATTTTAATATACTGAACTAGATTGATAATCTAGACTAATAAAAGTAAAAAAATGTGTAAACTATTATTTAATATATAAATAATATAAATTAATTGTAAATTTTTAATAATTTTATAACATTAGAAACAAATCTCAAAAAAATTAAATACTTAAAAATTTATCAAAAATTGTTTAGCAAAATAAATATTAGAGAAACAAATCTTCATCATAGCATTAAAATAGTAATTTGAAACTCTTAAGTTAAAGAATTCCAAATAATAAAAATTAATCATTTCATAATAAGGTACATAATTAAAACCAATAAAATTTTATAGACAAAATAAACCATGAATTGATTTAATAAAAATAAAAGAATATAAAGGGAAATAAAGCTAATATAAATATGAGATAGTTATATACACAAATAAGTAGTGATGAAAGCCCTAAAAAATTAAGAAGTAATTTAAGTATAGGAAGTTCCAACGCAAATAATTATATAATATAAAACAAGGAAAAAAATCTCTTGCTAAATTCTAACTATTAGATTTAAACTTAAAATTCCTAAGAAAACTAATAATAATAGGTAGAAATACCTATTAATAAAAAAAACTTTTTTTCAAAATTAACATCTGATGAATATAAAATATCTACGAAAACCCCAAAAAATGGAAGATATTATATTTAAAAAAATTAAGAAAACTCCCACAATAATTATTATAATGTTAATCTTACAACTTAATTTTCAAATCTTAATAAAGATAAATAAAATTTTTTACAAAAAATAAATAAAAATTAAAACCTCAGTAATATCGACAATAAGAATAATAATAATAATTAAAATTCGAATTTTAGGGAAAACAGATAAAATAGTGTTTAAAATTCTAGGTCATAAAGAATTGCTTATTCTTAAAAATAAAGTAGGTCTAAAAATATCGAAGCCAAATTCTTACATCTTCCTACGACTTAAGTAGTTTAAAAATAAAAAGAAAACTAATAATAAAATTAGAATTTTAGTGAGAACTAAAATAATATTCTAAAAATGAATAATTTTCTTGGCATTAATAATCAAATGGTAAATTTATATTGTTTAATATGAGATATTGTCATTTTTTAAACCCAATATAAATTTATAAAAATTTAAATCTTATTATATGCTATAAATTTTTAAATTATACATAAAATTTCTAATATTCAGTAATAAAATTTTTCGAACAGAATAATCAGACATAAAATGAGCAACAATATTAGTAAAGTTAAGATTTTATGGTTAAAAAAAATTAAGTCGAAAAAAAAATAAGTTTATTGCAAAATAAAAGATAATTAAGCTAATAAATTGATTAGAGACCTAAATTTAACTCCCCTAAGCCTCAACAAAAAAATCAATAGAATATTTTGGACTAATATGTTAGTAGAGTGGATTCTGTAAATTTGGACAATCTTATGAAAAAGTCTTAACCAAGTAAATATTATTAAACTTTATATAAATAATTATTATATATATAATATAACAATTTTTATAAATTTTAGTCAACTATACTGCAAAAACAACACCAAGAGATGATTTGAATAGAAAAATGCAGAAAAATGATGAAGATTTTGAAAAAAATGGAATTATTATAAAATTAAATGAAATAAATCATAACCATTAGAAAGTGGAGAGGATTAGAAATAACTCCATTTAAGGTAAAAAAGTAAAATAAAACCAAATTGTTTAACATAAAAACGATAAACCCTAATATAAAGATAAGTCAACAAATAATACTTAAGAAAAAAATAATCATTTAAATAGTAATCAACCATAATAAAGAAAATCAAAAATTAAATCATAGCACATAAGGCAGAATTTTTATTAATAAATTACTGTAGGTTAATCAGGCAGTACATTAACTAATATTACAAAAAAAAATAATACTAACTAGTTGAAATAAAATAAAAAAAAGTAAATAAATCACGAACAGGAATAAATTTAAAAAGTTTCAAATCAAGTGGATATTTCAGAATTAAAGAATGAATTGTCGAATCTTACTTAAAATGAGAGTAATTATTTACTTTAGTACATTAATTTATATAAAATTTATTTATTTTTTGATAATTTTTAAATATTTTAAATAGAAGTGTTTTATCTATATTCCGTCTAACAAGCATATAAACCACCTTTTCCAAAAGATTATGAATCAACATTATATAGAGAACACTTTGTCCAAATGTGTTAAGGTATACTATATGGAAGGTTTTCGAAGCCATAAGACCCTTAATTTTTAGAATAAAATTTTGTTCATTTAGGCTAAAATAATTCTAAAAGTAAATGATAAATTATAATTATAAATATTTGAAAAATTTTATAAACTAATTTTTCGATAAAATGTCTATATAGGCGGAAAAACAATTATTTTCGATCTAGATGAAACTTTAATTCATTGTAATGAAGGCGTTCATATGCCAGCCGATGCTTTTTTGGATATTAATTTTTCAACTGGCGAAGAAATCAAGGTAATAATATAAATAAAAAATTAAAATATATCATTAGAATATTATAATTATTAGATTGGGATTAATATAAGACCATTTCTAAATGAACTATTAACAAAATTAAATGAAGATTTTGAACTAGTGGTTTTCACAGCTTCCCATGAAAATTATGCTAATAAAGTTATAGATTATATTGATCCTTAAAAAAAATACTTTTAACATAGGTAAAGTTATGTTATTTGTTAAAAAAAAATTTTAAAACAAATTATTTTTAGGTTTTTTCGAAATCATTGCGTGATGACCCAAAATAGAGTCTTTATTAAAGATCTAAGAATATTTAAAGACAGAAAATTAAGTGATATTATATTAATAGATAATGCAGGATACTCATTTAGCTATTAATTGGCCAATGGAATTCCAATTTTGTCATTTTACGATAATAAAGAGGACACTGAGTTTTTAAAATTACTACCATATTTATAATCTTTAAAAGATTTAAAAGATTTAAGATCTGTAAATAAAGAATATTTTAAATTACATATATTTGGAGATCCTGCAGGCCCTAAAAAGGCATTTGATAGACTTTTCAATTAAGAATATAAAATATGAACATATTTATTATAATTATACTTAGTTTAATAAGTATATGAAAATATGATAAATAAAAAATTATTTAATATATTTATACTATTTTAATATCATATTATTAATTTTTCAAATACTTATATATTTTTATATATATATTTCATTAAATATTATATAAGTTAGAATTCTATAGTATTTCAAACAATTAATAAGAAAGTATTAGCATTTCTAAAAATAAAATAAATATAAATATTTTTATTTAGTAAATTTAAAAAACTGAAGATAATATGAGTTCTATAGATAATTCTAAAAAATAAAATGAAATACAGAAAAAAAAATAAGAAGAATTTGAAAATTATAATTTTGAAATAGACCTTAGATGGAAAGAATTTATAGAACATGATTTAAAGGATTAAATTCCTAAGAATGCTTCAGAAAAAGTAATAAAAGATATAAAAAAAATGTGGTATAAATAAACTGTAGATCCAGATTTTGAAACAGGTATTAATTTGGATGAAATGAGTCAAAATGATAAAAATAAATAAACAGAAAACCAAAACGACAAAATGTAAAATGAAAATGTGGAAGCTAAAGATAATCAAACATAATCGAAAAAAAAAGACTAAGATTCAGAAATAACTGAAAATAAAGATAAATTTAAGCCTAGGCAAATCCAAGGTAGTAGAATGATGGTTTTTTTATATCATATTGAAAATTTATTAAAAGCCATATTCATTACCTCAACTACACATTTTACAAGATTCTCTCATTATTTAGCTTTTTTCATCTGTTTATTGGCTATATATAGATAAGTATTAATTTAATATATAGTTAACATTTAAATAAATTTATTTTATTTATTGCTATTTAAATATTAATATAATAGCTTAAAAGACCGAGATGGAATAAGGAATATGGAGCAGCCTTGCTAAGAAATGAATTTGCTCATAATTTAATATATATGATACCGTATTCTATTTTTTCTCATTCAAGAAATATAATTTATTTTTTCCCACTTATGGTGCATTTTTGGCTAGGCATATGTGAGTATATTAACCTTAGACAGGGTCTATTTTACAAACTATCTCATAAAGTTGTGGATAGAACTAGATAAAATAAATCTAACTTGCTACTTTTAAAGGCTAAATCAGAAGTCTATATGGTAGGTTACCACTTATTCGTAATACTAGTTTGGAGCTTTTATAATTCAGAAAATATATAGTAAAATATACTTTTAATAGTTTTTTATGTAAATTTTTTGAGAATAAAATATATGATGTCTTTAAATTTATAAACTGCATTTGCATAATTTAATGATTCTGCTAAAAAAAATTTTGATGCACCTGAAACCAATAAAATAGTAAGATGGACCTATAAAAAAATATACTAATTTTGCTTATATATGGTAAAGTTTGATAAAAATGATAAAAAACATGAAAAATAAAAAAATTGAAAATATAAAATTATAGTTTGGTTTTAATTAATATAAATTTACTATAAAAGTTATATAAACTTAATTTTTATATTAAATTTATTTATAGAAATTATTATTTAAATTTAACAGCAAACTATTCGTTAAATTAATTTATAAAATTTTCTTAAATAATAAAATAAATAAATAATCAAGTATTAAAAATAGAAAAAAAAAATATTAAAAAATGGACGTAAAAACTTTGAAGAAACCTCGAAAAAGAGTTTAAAGAAAGGATTTAATAAGTAAAAAGAGCATTTGCATCCAGGGTGAATGGAAATAAAAATTTTAAGATTTAGAAATTAACATAAGTGATTTACAGGAATTAAAAAACAATGTTAAAAAAACAATCCAAGAAATAAAATAAAATAAAATCACTGAGACCTAATAAACTGACAAAGAAAATATTGATCCTAATTAAAATATAAAATTCCCAAATGAAAAATAATAGATTTAACAAAAACAACAAAATTTTGGATAATATAATAATTTTTTACAAAAGAAAAGTACAAAATAACCGTTATAAAATATATAAACTAAACAAAATCAAGGTTAATTATTAAATAATGAATTGGTATATGAAAAATTAGGTAGAGTTGACAAAAATAGATTAATTAAAAATTAATATATTTAAGATAAATACTCAATTAATACGCTATATAATAGTTAGGAATAAGATCATTATGGGAAAATAACTTAATCGTAAATAGGTTAATTTTAATATCAGAATATATAAAGTTCACGTAAATATTAAATAAATAATTTTATATTATTATTTCGATTAATATGTGTATTTATTTGATAAAATAAACTAAATTTAAAGGTAGTGAGCAAGAAAGAAATGCAGAGATTTTAATTCAAACCGAATCAAGCACATAGTCTTATTCAGATAAATATGAAATTAAAGATACGTAAGTTTATTAATCTGAATAAAAATAAGATAATTAAACTAATTTAGACTGTATAAAGAAATAAAATTCTTAATAAAAGGATATGAAAAGCAGATCTTGTATTTTATAGCACATAAATAAATAATAAAATAATGGTTTTGAATAAACTATATAAGATTTGCCCAAAGAGTATCTCAACATATTTGTAAATAAAATTAAATTAATTTTTAAGAAAACCCAAAAAAATAATTTAAACTTTTAATCTAAAAAATATTTAAATTATTCTCACATAAAATCAATAAAAGTAACTTTTTTTACAAAATAATATAATTTATCTTGATTTTATTATAGAATCCGTATATATTCACGTATTTTGTTTATATATAGTTAATTTTTTACTGCCTATTTTAAACTTATAATATTTTATACATTTTTAATTTATATTTATTATTATTAGCTTGATTCAAGTATTGTACATGTCTAAACCATTGGTAGCTGGTTGAGACAACTGTAATTAGAAGAATATTTATAAAATTTTATAGATAACAGTATATATGAAAATAAGACTTTAATTGATTATATGAATAAAAGCTAAGACTGGCATAAAGTGTTAATTTCTCTATTTGGAATTGATAAGCATGGTCATAGAATAAGATTGATAATGAAAATACTTTAAGGTATTAATACTTTATTTTTTTAAAATAATTGTTTATTATAATAAAACTATTCTAATAGATTCAGAATTAACTCCTAAAATATTTGAGGATAGCAATAGTTTTGAATTTCCAGTTTAGAATGAAATTATAATAAATCAAAAAAAAGAAAAATAAACAAAAGGCTTAAGTAATTTATTTTCCTTTAGAAATAAAAAATAAACTAAATAATAAGATCTTAAAGTAGAAGTAGAAATACTTTAAACAGAAATGATTGATGTAGAAACTCAATATATAATAAAATAAAATCCATAGGTTTTCTATTGGTTAAAGTAGTATAATATGCATTAATATTTTTTTCAATTTTACTAATCAGGATATAATTCTTTAGAGTGGATAGTTTACTAGCAAAAGTAATTCTAATCTTTTTCCAATATTAATTATATAATGCAATATGTCGGCATATAAGACGAATAGCCATCTTAAATCATATCATAGGTTATTTTATAATTATCTGAATCTATAACTACTTTAACTGATTCTATATAATTTAGAGAGTAGTTTTGCTAATCATAAATTTAAAATAAAGGCTGTAATGTACTAAATCCTTGTTCCATAAATAAATAATGTTAAATATTTTGAAAAAATCAAACGTCAAGTTATTTACAATTTAATTAAATACTTATAAATTAAATAATATATTAATTCTTATATTTTTACTACTATTATTTATATTATATTTTAAAACATTAATACTATGTACAGTTAATTAAAATCAAATCAGAAAATTGAATTTAAATACAATTTCAATTAATTTTTACTATAAAAAATATAAAAATCAAAAAAAAAATAATGGAACCATTTAACTAAGAAAATCAAAACAAATTAAAAAAAATTTTAAGTTAATTTATACAAATATAAAAATCTCATATATCTAATAAAAGTTTGTATGAATAATTATGGATTCAATTTGAGGAAATTTTGTTACAGAGGCCTATAGAATACCATAAAATATATAGTTTTATTGCTTAAGTCAATTCTAAATAAATATAAGATGATTATATACAAAACCCTGTAAGCGATAACTTATAGGTGAATAAAATTAAAAAATTATAAAAACCGTAGCATGTTAGAAACAAAAGTTAAAATTACGCTGATTTATAATCATAAGATAATGATTTTTTAAATTAAATGGCGACTAAGTAGATTAAAACTACTCAGTCTTAATAAAATCTGAATAAAATAAAGCATTTTAATCCTATATCTTTATAGTATCAATAAAAATAGTAAAATTTATAGAAAATTATTTTAAAAAATTAGTAAGAATTAATGGATTAGCATAATTTTCAATTTGAAGAGCTAAAATAATTGAAAATTTTTGATTTTAATTTTAGCAATTACTTTATCTAAATGAATTACTATGAAAAGCAAAACAACAGTGTTTAGTAAAATTTAAATTTATACGAGTTTTATTTGTATAATTTGTTTACTTTATAAAATTTTATTTCTTAATTTATAATTATTTTTTATTTTTTATTTTAGCTAGTTGATATTCGGTATAGCTGTTCAGTATTTCCTACTTTCTTTTTAACAATTTCAATCGAAAGAAAATCTTTAAAATCCTTAAAATATTGAATAGATTTATTAAGATTTGGTAAACTAGAAGTACATGGATTTAAATCTTGAGTATTTAGGTCTTAACTAATAGCAAAATAACAGATTGACATATATATTAACAGAATGTTTTAAATAATATTTTTAGAAATCTTTTAATATTGAACCTTAAATATTAGATTTTATTCAAAATACATCACAATTCTTACCTGATTTGGTGTATTTGTTATTCTCAATTGTAGAGTAATTTTTATAGTGCTAAGATCTTAAATAAAAATAAAGAGATTTAATATTTTTGCTTAATTTTAGAAATGATTTATTAGAAAACAATATAAATGAAAATGAAAATTTTGGATTTTCATAGATTACTGAATTTTTAAGAATTCTTAACTAAAGTTTGTATAGAAAAGTTTGTATTTTTAATAGAAAAAAAAATGGACATAATTTTTAGTTAGAACAATATTATATTCCGAAATTTAAAAATGATCACAGCGATAAAAATATTAATATTTTATTTTTTGAAGAATGTGAAAAATATTATATAGTTTTAAAGCAACATTAAAATTATAATTTTAAAACACACCTGATTTAAAATAATAGATTAGTTAAAAATATTGTTAACCCTGTTCAAAAAGATATCTAATTTATACTAAAAATGTTTAAATAAGTGCATATTAAATCACAAATTAATATTAAATAAAGATAAATTCATTCATAAGATTAAAATAATAAAATTTAAAAAGCTTATCAACTAAATTCCTTTGAAAATGATATATAAAAAAATAGATTCAATAATTAAATAAAGGATAATTATGAATTAAATTAATGCTAAAGTATCAAAGTAGATAATAAATTTCCTGAATAAAATAGATTCAATGAGTATGAAAATAATAATATAAATTAGTGCTAATTGTAAAATTCAATAACTTAATAAAATATTTGTAATAATGAATAATATAATGATGATATAAATTTATCAAATTTAAGCTAATTTTTAAGTAAAACTGAATTTAAAGATAATGAATATTAATTTGAAAGTTAATAAAACACCAATAAATTTTAAAACTATTTTTAATCGGACTTTGGTTTGTCTCCTTAAAGAAATAAAAAATTTGAGTAAATTCATAAAAGTCTCTAGAATTCTAATATTTCACTATAAAAGCAAACTTTTATTAGATCTATTAATGAAAAAAATTTTTAAATTTATAAAAATTAAGAATTACATTAATCTGATAATTATCTTAAAAATAAGAAAATAGAATTAACTAATATTTATGATAATAGTTATATTTTTGCCCTAAATGAGTAATCTCACTATAAAGTATAAATAATAATTTTTCAAAATCATTTAAATAATATAATTAAGATTAATTTATTTAAATTAGAATGGAGAAGATTGGAACCGTAAATAATTATTAGAAAATATAATGGATTTAAAAAAAACTTTAAATATAAATAACTAAAATATCTAGTTAATAACAAATAAGTTGTCAAAAGAATTAAGTATTGCAAATAAAGGAAAGGAAAATCAATATTGCTATTCAAATATTAAAAATATATAAAATAAATAGGGCATTCAAGTACTCAATTAAAATGCAACTTTAAACCCTTAATAGCAAAATAAGCAAATGGGTTCTTACCGTTAAAATTACTAATAATAAGTCCTATGATTATGATGGTAGGAAAAAAAGAGAAATAAAAATATTCATTTCAAAATTTATAAAAGTTTTATTAAAAATATAACTTTTATTTACACATTACTTTAAATATAATATTTTTATTTTTTTTAAAAAATAATAAATATATGTATTAACTTAAAATAAAATTTATACAAAATTGCTTTTTGAAAATTTATTAAATTTAACAATGACACTAAAATATTCTTCCCTGTTTAATAATTTATGCAAACTAACCCTATCAAAATTCAAAATAAAACTAATAAATATTTATTAAATCAAATTAATAAGTTAAACTATTATTGAAGTATACTATTATTATTTTTTCTACTTTTTAATATACACTAAAATATGAATGATTTGTATTTTAAAAATTATTTAATAAAATCAAGTTTATTGTTTATTACAAATTATAATAATTATTTATAATAAATCATTAAAAATTTATTACAACAAATATTTTAAAAAAAAATATATAATTACGCCATAAAACAAAATATTCTAAAATACCTAGAAAAAGGAAAATTAAGCAAGCAAACATATTTTTAAAGTCATGAAAAAAGAAAATAAAACTGGCATTCCTATTAATTAACTTATAGATGAAATTAAAACTGAAGACGTCAGAAAAAGAATCAATTCCGTAAAAAATTTAGATGTAATTGCCTCCGCGCTTGGACCTGAAAGAACTAGAGCAGAATTAGTTCCTTTTTTAAATGGTAAAAATTAAATTAAAAATTTTAAAAATTCGTTCATTTCAGTCTAATTCGAAAAAAATAAAAAAATAAAAAATAAAATTCGATGTTTTAATATATTTAAAACTATCTTTAGAATTATAAGATGATGAAGATACTGTACTTTTATAATTATGTAAAAGTTTGGATAATTTTTCAACCTATATTGGAGGAAAAAGTCATATATAATCTCTATTCCCCATTTTAGAATGGCTTTGCAAATGTGATGAGTCTATTGTTAGAGAAAAAGTAATTTCTATAAAAAATTTTTAATTCCCTTTGCACCTTTCAAAATTGAGTTTTTTTTATTATTATTATAATTAATTATAAACGATTTTTGAATATTTTTAAATTAAAATATAAAGGCTTCTCACATTTTAAAAAAATACATTTGTTAAATGGATATAAAAAAACATGAAGACAGTTTGATACAATTAATTAAAAGATTATATGAAAGCCCATACTCATTTTCAAAGGGACCTGCCACTTATTTAATTCCTGGCTTATATTTACAAGTTTCAAGGGAAAATTAAAATTTGTTATTTAGGTAATATAAATAGATATGTTTTTATAATCTAGTAGTTTTACTTTATATTAATTTTAATAAATATAATTCATAGTTATTATCTAAAAACATGTAAAGACGAAAAATCTTCAGTAAGAAAATAAGCATCATAAAATTTTAAGGTATATATAAATTTTACTGATTATTTATTAAATTATAATTTTTTTATATATAATTTATAATGTAATTTTATAGGATTATGTTTTGTTATTTCCTTAAATGAAAGACGAATCAATGGTTGAATAGTTAAACAGCATATTTAATTAATTTTTAAAAGATGATTAAGATCTTTGTAGATTGTATTTAGTTGATGCATTAGTTGCATATGCGTAATCTAATTTACTTAATGTAAAGAATTAAACAAATTATAAAATTATTAAATTAACCTTATTAAAAATTATTATAGTTAACAAGACCCAACTTTTTAACTTTTTTAAATAAATTATCTGAAGACAGCTCATGGAGAATAAAATATTATTTGTGCGACAAAATGGGAGAAGTAATAATTAATTTATATAAATTATAACATGAATTAATATTTTTATATATAGCTAATCAAAGGAATTGGAAAAGACTTATTCAAATAACACTTAATGTCTATTTATTTGAAATATTTATAGGACCCTGAACCTGAGGTGAATTAAATTTAAATTTGAATTTGGATTTTATTTATTTGAACTTATATTCGTAATGATTTAATAATAATATATATATATAAATATATAATATATAGCTTAGATCTATATCTGCTGCTAGAATAGATGTCACTTGCTCTAGCTTCGATGTTGATGATATTGTAAAACATTTGATCCCCTAAATCAAAGTATTAGCAAAAGATTCTTAAAGTTATGTAAGATAATCACTTGCTGGCTCTTTCTTATCTATATCATCAGTAATAGGAAAAAAATAAACTAGCGAACATGTTTTACCGATATTTTTAGAGTTACTTAAAGATGAAGACTCTGAAGTTAGGATCAATTTATTCAAAAAATTAAATGAAATTACAAAAGTAATGAAAATAAATTATTTACTAAAATCTTATTTTAAAAAACATTTTATTTTAGGTTTTAGGAGTAGATACTCTTTCTCATTCTATTTTACCCGCATTAACTGAATTAGCATAAGATAAAAACTGGAGAATAAGACATTCATCAATTGACATTATCGGATTTTTCGCAAAAGAAATTGTAAAAAAATATATTTTATATTAATAAAATTATTAAATCAAATATTAAGAATAGAAAAATTTTCAAAAAATAATAAATCTTGTGATTAAGGCATCAATTTTATATTATTTTTAAAGGGTTCTGAATTTTTGAATGATAAAATAATTTAAATATTAATGGAATGGATTAAAGACCCTGTTTTTTCTGTAAGAGAATAAGCTTTAATAGCAGTTAAAAATTTGGCTATATATTTAGGCTCAACATGGCTGGAAAAAAATGTCATGCCCAAAATCTTAGTATAGCAAAATGTTCCAAATTACTTACACAGAATTACTATACTACTTTTGGTTACTGTAAAAAATTAAAATTTGTTTAATGAATATAAAGTTGAAAATAATTATTTTTTTTCTTTTTCAAGCAAATTGCAGAACATTTAAATTAAGCTTACCTATCAAAAACGATATATCCTGTTCTTTTGAATTTGGCTAAAGATCCTGTCCCCAATGTATTTGTCTTATCATTTAATAAATTATAAATTAAATATATTTATAATATATTTTTTATTTATAAAATATTATTTTAGGTAAGAATGAACGTTTCTAAGACCTTTAAAACAACTGCAAAATATTTTAAGGATAAAGTAAATACTATTAATATTTAAATTATATCTGAATAAACTCATTTTAAATAAATAAATTAGGATACAATTAGGGGATTATTATAAAATATGTGCGATGATTCTGATTTTGATGTAAGATTTAATTCAAAAGATGCCCTAGATAGTTTATGATAAATTTTAACCAATTTTTGCTATTAATTTAGATATAATGATAAAAAAATGAATATTTTTTATACAAAAGTGGATTATTATACTCTAATAATATATACTAAAACATATAAGAAATTACTAAACTTATTTATATTAACATTTTGCAAATATAACTAATTTCAATTATTTATTAATAATAACAGTATATAATATTTTACAAATATTTATTAATCATTTAATTATTAAAACATATTTTATCTTTATAATAATAATGATTTTCTTATTAATTAATAAAATTTTTCATTTGAATTTTTTTAAATAAATTTAAAGAAAAACATTCTATAAATTTTTAATAAACAAAAAAGCAAACAAAAAATAACATAAAAAATAAAGTTTCTTGTATGTACGGATAACAAGATTAATACGGGTAAAGAGGTACCTATGAAGAACAATAAAAATAACAACAATAACAAAATAATTTATTGAATGTACCAGTAAAAACTGTTATTGGAACAGATGAAATTAGAGAAATGGTTAGAATATTAAATGATAAACCTTTTAATGAAAACTTAACATTAGTTTCTTTTGATGAATTAAGCAAGTAACAAAACTAACATTATTTTAACATAAATTTATAATTTTTACTGTATATAAATATTTTTATACAATTTTTAGCTAAGAGTTACTAGATTTACTGAATAAAATTTTGAGTGAATTAGATAGTTCTTTTAAAGATATAAAAAGTAAACCTTAAGATATGATAATTTACGAAGTAGTAAGTTTCATAAAAGTTTTAAATTACCCCGTTCCCTAAAACCCTCCTTAAGATTCAAACTGGCAAAACGGTCTTTTTAACTCTGAAAAAAGAATTATATATCCTGTTATGTACTACTTACTTTCCAGATTTTCCGAATTAAAAAAAAGAGCATATTTAGCTAAGTATTTAGTTCCTTACCAATTAATGGAAGGGATTCCTTTGGATGAAGAAATTAAAAAATTAATGGATTAATACAAAGATTTGTAGGCAGAATTTTAAGTAAACCATAAAGAATTGGAAGCTGCCGAGAAAGATTCTATGGTAAATGCATATTTTATTAACTTTATTGAATTAGTCAGTTTATTGAATTATTTTTATTGAATTAATTTAAAAAGAATCCTGAAGAGTTGAAAAAAGAAATCATCTAACTTTAGTCGGAAAGAGAATAACTCTTGTCAAAAATAAACTAATTTAAAGGGAAAAATACTAACAATCCTTAATTCTAAGCTCTTTTGGATGTAACTAACTCTTTAAGAAGAGAACAAGAAGAAGAAGCTAGAATTTAAGATAAACTCAGATAGTAAAGAGCCCATTTAGAATGGACTGACTAATAGGTAATTTAGCAATTTGTCATTTGACAAACATATAATAAATATTTTATTTTATCCATATATCTAACTTAATTTTTCTTATTATATCAGTTATTAGCAAGTCAATAAAGATTATTTGATGCTAAAAAAAGTGTAGCTCCTGAAAACACCCCTGAATAAATGTTGATGAGTTTAAGAGCAGAGGTGAAGAAAAATAGGGAACTTTAAAATGAAAGACTTGCTATTGAAATTAACGAAAAGAGTAAAAAATTGTAAAATCTTGAAAAATTATTATCTGATCCCCCTGTTACTTAAAATGAGCTATAATAATGGGAAAATCAGTTAATTAATTTAAGAAGAAATGTCAATATAATGGAAGATAAATTAGGAAAATAAGTAATAAAATATATTTAAAGGAAAATAAAACATTTAAAATTCATTTTATAACTGTTTGAAAGGCAAACCCAGATAGCGATAAATTATCTATTTATAAAAAACAAGCTTAATTAGTAAGTAAGAAAAAAGAAAAAATTATAGAAGAACAAAAAAGAGCAGACAATGAAATGACTTAATTGGATAAAGAAGTCAAAGAAAAACAATAAAAATTAGAAAAAGAAAGAGGACCAGGTTTTTCAAATGATGAATTTAAAAATTTTGTCGAATAATTAAAAGTTAAACATACTAAATATAAAAAGCTCAATAAAGATTTGGCCGATTTAAAAGCTGAAGTAGCATTGCTTTCAAGAACTGAGGATATTTTAAAAGACAAAAAATAAGAATATTAAGTTGTAAAATACCAAATTTGTATATAAATTTTAAACAATATAAGATAAAAGAATTATTGTGGATTTGTAAAATTAATTTTTAAAATTTATAAATTAGTTGTTAGAAAAAGCTGAAAAAGATAAAGGAGTTACTGGGGCTTACTAAGCCAGTCAAAGAATTTAACAATTATCTGAGTAATAATAACTTACAAATGAAGAAAAAGGAAAAACTTTAGAAGAGATCTCAAAATTAGTTCAAGAAATTAAAAAGATTTTAGACCAGAAAAAAGCTACTCTTTAGCCATAAATTAAGGAGTTGAAAGACCAGAGAGAATAATTTAAAGTAGCATTTTTTTTAATTAATTTATAAATAAAAAATATTGGTCTTAAATTTAAAATAAAAAATTTTAAATTAGAATATTGAATCTGAACACAAAGAAAAGAAAGCTAATTACGATAAGGTTATGGTTGGAGCTGAGACCGAAATCAGTTAGTTGGAAAGTGAAGTTAAAAAATTAAAAGAAGAAGTAGAAAAAGAAGATAAAAGATAAAGAGAATTAAAGGAAGATACTTCGAGAATAGATGAAAAAGCAAGAAGATTATAAGAAGAAGTAATTTAAATTTGCTTTTCTTTCTATTTAAATATAATAAAAATCGTTTTATTTAAATAATATTTTGCTAGGAATATATTTTTTAAGAAAAATAATTTTTTAATAATTTTTAGGCTCACTATTAAAAAGGAACTAAAAAATTAAGTAGCGAACATCAAACTTACGTTTCTTAATTCGAGGCTGATGTAAAAAAAGCTTATTATTTTTAATTTTAAAAAATTTTTTATTTAAAATCTAAATTAAATTCATTAAAGGCCGCATAATTAGAGGAAGAAGTTTAAAAATTAAGATAATAAAGGGAAGTTATTAAAGATAATTATTAATTGCATCAAAGATAAATAAAAATGTTTGGGGATTTAAAAGTTTTATTATAAGCTAAACTTTAGGTAACTACTTAAATTAGAAAAATTGAAAATTTACTTTTATATTTTTAATTTTAAAATAAAAATAATTTTTAATGCATTTAGACTGCTAAATCCGGAGGATAAGGAAATAGCAATGTCTCATATAGAAATCAATCTGGGGGAAATGTTAATAGATTAGTTATCGATAATTGATATTTATAATTCAAAATTTAAATTTATATATAATTTATTTATCTACATAATTAATTTAAAATTACAAATTATAAATAAGATATATATTTATTTTTATAACTAGATATTTTTCTTTACAACAATTATAACTATTATGATAAACTACCTTTTTATTTAAATATATTTATCATTTTTTAAATGCTAACAATGCCCACCCAATCATCATACTAATTCCACCAAATGGAGCAAATTTAGAAAATTCTTTACTATCAGTCCAAACTCTGTGGAAAAGGGTTCCTGAAAAAAATACAATTCCTAAAGTAAATAAATAAGGAGAAATTGTTGCTTGTGGTGTAACCAAAGATCCTATTTAGTATAGAAGTTAGAAAAATATTTATCATTATAAATTTTCTTTTAATTTATATAAGATATATGTACCTGCAATTATTCCTACATTACACATAAAATGATATAATTAAGCTTTTGTAAATATGTCTTTTCTTTCTTAACTCCATTCTTTTTTATGGCCTCCAGCTGCCCCAATTCCAATTAACAAAGTAGTTGATAAACAACCAATAGATAACCACATATATTAATATAATATTTATTTTTTAATTTATTTTTAAACAGATTTTGTTATTCTAATATTTATTAATAAAAAAATCCTGAATTTTATATTAAATAATAGAAAAAATTTTAAATATCAAATAAATGATAAAACATTATTTTTATATATATTTTTATCACAGAACTATTTTTAATTACACCATATTAAGCTGATAATATAATCTACTAAAATTGGGTAATTTTATATAAATGGCAATAAAAATATTTAAATTTTTAAAAGTTAAATCTTATGATTATAATATTTAATATTTGATATAGAATTAATTATAACATTTAGTATTAGTAAAAATAATAAAAAAATTTTAATAAATAATTAAAAGAAAGAAAAATAAATTATTATGAAATACTATATCATTTTTATATATTTACTTTTATTAGTAAATTTAAGTGTTTCAATTGAAATAGAAAAAAATCCAACTCAAACTATATCTGGAATTATTAAAGCCCGTAAAATTTATTTAAATAATGACTTTGGCAAACTTATAAAAGTTTTCATTAAAATTTTAAATTATAGCCGATTATTCTATGAAAAGTGGGCTTCAAAATATAAAAGCTTAACCCTTAAAAGTAACCTTGAATTCAGGGGTATACACTACATATGCAAATGATTATGGATATTTCTAATTGTAATAATAATGAGAAATATAATAAAAAAAATTAATTATTAACGAATTTATTTAAAAATAGCAATAATATCCCTATGGGTAAATATTCATTAGAAGTCAATAATAATGAATTCATTTATGAAAAAGTAAAGAAAAATTATAATTAATGATATGATACATATATATAAATATATATGTGTTGATAATTTTAATTTAGTAATTATTTAAATTATATTAAAAACTTAAATTTTGAATAGGTCATTTTGAATTTGTACGCAAAAGGAAATACATCAGGTATATATTCTTATAAAGTAAATCCTTTGACAATGGCAAAAGATGAGTAAATTAGATCTGATGGAATTATTGAAATTAGACCATTATAAAAAATTATTTATTTTGATGTAAGTTATCTTAAATTTTATTTTAATATTTTGAATAATTTTAAATCACACTAAAACTTATAAAAATTTAATTAATTAGAAAGAAGAATAAATTATTACCATGGGACTATTAACATCTCCTTATATGATTATGGGAGGTGTTATATTGGGTTTATATTTATGCATGAAAGTTATGCCAGATATGGGTAAATAAAATAGATTCAAAAATTAAAAAATTTTATTCTTATTAAATAATTAAATAAAAATATACTTATTTATTTTATTTTTAAAAGATGAATTATAAAAATAAGCTTAATCTGCTTAGTAATAATGATGATAGCTTACAAATATAGGCAAATTAAAAATTATAAGAATATTTGACAATGGGTTTTACAATCTAAGAGTTTTATGAATAAATTTTTATATTGTATAATTATTAAAAAAGTAATACACTTTATTTTATATTTAATTTGAACATATATTTTGAATAGCTATTTTACATTTTATTATTTTGTTATAGAAATTTGTGTTATAACATTAAATAAGTTTATAATTTTCTTTAATTTATTATAATTTTTTTTTAATTTTATTAATTTATCAATCAATCAATAAACAACTAAATTTAAAGTAATTTTATATTACAAATTTATTAAACTCTAAAGTTAATATAATTCTAGTATTTTTTATTGAGTGAAAATACGGGGAAATAGAGTGAGTGGTGATGTTTGAAATTGACGAAATAAGAAAAAAATAACGCATGTTCTATGCTAGTATAGAAATGCGAAAATGAACATGAAGTTTATATTAAATAAAGAGTTAACGCTAGGTCTAAATATATAAACATAATAATTAATGTTTAGACAAACTTAATTAATTTAATTATAAATTAGTTTATTTAGAAGAAAATAATAATGATAAATCAAGAAATTGCTTTTAAATAGTGTATGGGGTTAATATAGTGTGATCAATTTTGAATTAATCAAATATGAACTCATTATTATTCGGGTTTTTTTTCTTCGGTTCTAACTTTAGCTTTTCCATTAAGAACTCTAACTCCTAATTCTTAAGCTCTTTTTAATAAAGAGGCTCTTTTTTAAGCAGAAAGGTTGTGGGCGAATTCGGCGGCATAAGTTCTGTTGTTCATTAATAAAATTTCTAATTCGGCGGCGTTTCTAACTAAAAATCTTTTGAATCCAGTGGGGGTGATGTGTCTGGTAGTTTTATCAGATCCGTACCCAATTTTGGCCATGGGTTTGTTTCCTCTGAATCTTCTTCTGACTCTACAATCGATACCTCTGGGTCTTCTCCAAGAAGCGGAAATTCCAGGGTAATCTTCGGATTCAAATCTGGTGAATTTTTTAATTCTTTTTTTAATGATTTTTTTGTGTTTAACTGCGGTAATGGCCATTTTTATTTGTATTTTATTTTAATTTATTTTTTTTCTTTATAATTAACTTTGATTAATCTTAATTTGAGTTTTAATTACTCTTTTTACCTTTTAACAAAATAATTAATTTTTTAATTTATCTATCTTTTAATTACCTCAATCAACCAAATAACCCAATTCTCAAATAATTTAATTTATTATTTAATTCATTTATTCAATAATTTTATTAATTATTAATAAATTTACCAACCAATTCATAAAAAATAATAATAGCATTAATAAATTAATATTATAATATTAAATTAATAATTTTGTTCGTAAATTCTTATATATTTCTAAAATTCTAAAAACTTAAAAAACTGATTTTATCTCCATATCTGTACAAAATATATTTTTCTACTTATTCTTAATATTATACTTTTCTTTAATTAACAATATATGGTTAATTTTAAATAAATATAAATTATTTAAAAATATTATAGCACAATTTTTAATTTAAATACATTTAATTTATTACAAATATACATATAAAATTATTTTATAAATAAGAAAATTTAAAAAAATTATACAAATAATTTTTCAAATATATTTTAAGGACAGTATTATTATTTAGTTTTATTAACATATTTTTGGTTAATTATTATTATTATTTTCATTTTGATTTTATTATAAAGACATTGGTGGTTTCCACAATTAACTTTTAATTTTACCTTCAAAAAGTGTTTTTTTTTCCATAAAATTTTATAAGTTAACTTTGCACCAACCAATATTAATATTATTAATTTAATCATATTCTTAAATATTTTAGGAAACTCTTATTACTAATGTCATGTCTTCTTTTAAAATTGCCTTTTGTAAATATTTTTAACCAATATCTAAAACTTGTGAATGGTTTATATAAAAATCATTTTAATTTTTATATTCGTTGTCTTTTTTAGTAACTGAATATTCCATTCTAAACCCAGACCTATCGTTTAATATGTATTTAGATGTACTTAAACAATAATCAACCTAAATTTCCTTATTAATATTGCTTTCTGGCAACTTTAAGTTGCTTAAATGCGAAATTTAAATTTTCAAATCTTTATTTCCTAATTTTTACTTATTTTTACTTATTTTATCACTTAATAAATTTCGGAAAAAAGGAGGGACAGTTAGGTAATTAAAATTTTGTTAGTAATATCGTTAATTTAGAGACAAAGTTTTATTTTTAGTTTCTAGAATACTAGGCTATTATTGATATTAACTATTTTAATCATTAGGGGACACTATAATGATTTAAGGACTTTAATTAACTCTATCAGAGGACCCTACATCTTAAGTAGAATTAGATGATAAAGTATTTTAATTTTAAAACTCTTTAAAAATCTAAATTTACTATTATTAATTAAATATATTTTTTGCGACTTAAACATCAATAGTAAATTATCTCTATTTTTTTTTGTACAAAACTTTGGTTTCCTTGTTTAAAAATTATTTTAGGCTACAATTTTTTCTTTAAATAAGCTATACCTCAAATTTGCCACTATTTATTTTTAAGTTATTATTTAAATCTTGGTAGTACAATTCTAATTAACCACAATAAATTTGTTGTTATTAATTATATTTTTAAATTTTTTTGGGTACAATAACCAGTTAAATTAGCATATAAATTCTATTCTGTGTTTTTAAATTAGTATAATCAAATTAAAACTAATTCTGACACAAATTAAACTAAAATATATTTTAATCCCGTTCTAATTAAATCTATCTTACACAATTATAATTCTTTTATTTTTTGTAATTTTGACATATATTTTTCGACTCTATTATATCTGTTATTCTTTCTTCTAATATCTAGCCTAAGTTGTTGCAAATTTTTATGTTTAAAAGTAAACTATGTTCTTACTTTGAATATTTAGTTATTTACTAATAATTTAGTTAGGTTAAGCTAACATTAAATTAATTTTCTATATGTATCAATGTCTAACTGTATTATTTTTACTTATTTTACTTATCAATATCCCCCATTTTATTATTTATATAAAATCGCTTATATTTTCCAATTAAAGTAAAATAGATGTAAATTTTTTTTTTTTACTATTTTTTTTTTTTTTTTTTTTTTTTTTTTTTTTTTTTTTTATTACAACAAAATTATAAATAAAACTTTTATTTTTTTGTGATAGCAATAATGAACTAACTTATAAGCAGGCAAGATTATTAATGTTATAGTATATTAAAATATAAAATTTATAAGATTTGATAAATTATTAATTTTTAATGTTTAATAATTAAAAAAGAATGTAATAAAAAATTTTATATTTTTAAAATGCTTTTTTTCATTAATCAATAAATAGTTATGTTTTATAGTGTTCACTTTCCTCATAAATTTTAAATTTTTTCATTATTATTTAATCAAACCAGTTTTAATTCATCCAATATAAGGTCCATTATTTTAACCTTGGAAAGTCATTTTATTGTTCAAAAAACCATTTTTGATCTACTAAAGCAAATTGTCTATAAAAATAATTTACATAAAATTCCCAAAAATATTTATAGAAACAAAAATTAATAAATAAAAATACCTAATAAATGGAAAGATAGCAATATCAGAAAAAGAAAAATCTTATCCAAATAAAAAGTTATTTTTTTACAATAATTACTCTAATTCTTTTAGAAAAATAAAACAATCATTTTTATATTCTTCCTAATTGTTGCCCGGGTATTTGGTCCAATATTTATATTTATCCAATAATAATTTAAATTAGTCATCATTTTTTTTAATCAAATTTTATTATTCAATGCTGTTTTAATATTTTTTTAAAATTTAATTATAATCCTACAAACTAAGAATATACTCCATAATATCCAAACTTTATTCCAATACTTTTTCCTAATTTTTTTCTTATTTTTAAAATTTATTGTTTTCTAAATTTTAATTTTTTATAACCATAACTGGAACAGTGCCTTTTGGAGAATATTCTAACATTTGCTATGGTTTTTATTATAATTTTATTTCTCTAATTTCACATTACTATTAGGAGAGATAAATTGCAATTCGTGCTCTAATAGCATAGGGACACCTTCTAAAGGTATATAAAATAGGGTATATTATGTTTTAAGTTGATTTAATCATTAAATTTTTATTTAATTTATTCTATTATTTTTTACAAAAATATTATATAAAATTAAAATATTACAATAATATTAGTAGATAAACAAATTAATAAATACTTATTCTGTTATATATGTATTTTAAAATAAGAAAAAATTAATGAAATAAATCAAACCAAATTTGCTTAGAACAGTGTTTAATTTGCTTTAAATATCATTCCATTATAAATTGTATAATCCTCTCCCAAATATAACCAAGTTCCATTTGTTGAATTAACTTTTTTAATTTCCTACATGGATCCATTAACTATATTTTATTACTAATTTTAAATTGTTTAAGCGTTTTTCTAATTATTAAAAACGGTTGAATTTTTTCCTTAACCAATAGTTTATTAATTAATTTAATAATTCACATAGTTTCCATCTCTTAAAATCCAACCAATTTTTTAATTATATTCGATATGACACTGAATTTTGGACAATAAAGAATCGTTAAAATGAGGATTACATTCGTCCTTGGATCTCCCTAAATTTATAATTCTACCATCTATAGCATGAAAAATAACTTTTTCGCCTTAACAAGGTCCTCCGAAAAATTTTATTTTTAAATGTTTTACTTCCTTTTTACCTTCACTATTCACTTAGCTTAAATTTTATGAATTTTCTATTTCTTCTTCATCATCTTCATTTATGTCATCATTTTAATTACCTAAAATGCAAAAGTCCTTTTTTTCAGGCAAATTTTAATTGTTATATTAATTATTTTTATTATTTCCCTATTGTGTATTAAAAGTTTCTAATTTTTTTTCGGAAACTAAATTTACCACCATAAATATAAGCCCAATATTAATCAAATGATTGTTTTTTAAAATAAGCGGATAGTCAAGTTTATAAAACGCTCCAAACCCTACTCCTAAGTCTTTTATTTTATAATTATTTTAAGAAATGTTATACTCAATTTAAAAATGTATTCCCCTATGTCTGTCGGCTATAATAGCATCTTAACTAGGAATTATAAAATCATTGATTATTGGATTTTCATCGTTATTTTTTAATTCGCTTTATAACTGCTCATCGTCATCGCTGTCAATTATTTACTTATTAAAAGCTGTTGGATCCGCCGAATTAATATTAAAACCCATTTTTTCATAATATTACTCATCTCTCGTTCTGCGCATTCTTTTTTTGCATCCAAAAAATGTAAAACCATCCCCAATTTTTCTCAAAGAATCTTAGTACTACTAACAATTAATAGTCAGCACAGTTCCTTTTAGCAACGTGGCCGAAGACAAAATTGTTAACTATAAAACAGGAGCAAATTAACTAATTTCTTTCAGTTCTTAAATTCTATTATTATAATTTTCAACTGTATTTACTGCCACCTTGTTTTCTGACTTATTTAAATACTAGTTATAGTAACTTGAATTATTGTCTTGTAACTAGTCATAAAATTATCTATTTTAACTAGTATTCTGCAAATATAATTTTTGTTCTTAAAACATATTTTTCACATCTCTGCTAGAATTTTATTAGCTTTAATTTTAATTAGCTTTTACAATAGATTATTTCCCATTGTATTGAGAATTAAGTTTTTAATGATAAATTTATTGTTCTGTTAACTATCGACTCTAGTTTAATATATTATTATTTCCTTAAGGCAAAGGCTTTTCATTATCACCACCTTCGCACAATTGTTTTGATTATGCATATTCTGTTTAATTACAACATTTTTCTATATTTTGACCCATTTTATAAAAATATGTGATGAATATTAAAAATTTATATTTTGAATCAATTAATTTAATTAAACTATTTATTACGAATAAAATATAATAGTGTTATAAAATATACTGGTTATTTTCGAAAATAAAAATATTATAAAAAAGCTTACTAAGTAAATTTATATAAATTTTGTTTAATAAAAAAGTTATTAATAATTATCTGGATTATTTTTTTTTCTCTTTTATATTTTATATAATTATTTATAAAGTAAAACTTTTTATATCTGAAATCAAACCATAATATTAAGATTTCAAATTTTTAAAAAGAAATACATATATTAATTAATTAATAAATATTAATAATTTTCAATTCAATTATTCATTTATTATTCATTTAATTCGTTTCTCAATAAAAAAATAACTAAAATAAAAAAATGCAATTAAAATTCCATAGTAATGTCATGCCTCCTGTTGACGGTATGAGAAAAATATCTGCTTTGGCTTGGTCTCCTGACGGACTTAGGTTAGCCATCAGTACAGCCGATAGAGTAAAAAAAAATTAAAGAATTATACAGAAATTATATATAATAAAAAATTAGTATAAAATTATATAATTTAAAATTTTTATTCAAAAAACTTATGTTAAATTATAAAAATTTCACAGATTATACAATTATACGACGATTAAGGTGTTAAAAAAGATAAAATACCTACTAAACCTTCTTCCGAAGATGTAAGTTTAATTTATTTAATAATTGGAAACTAACTTATTTTAAAAATATATATTTTTACTTTAAGGTCAAATCTTATGTAATCAGAGGTATCGAATTTTCTCCCGATGGAACCAGAATAGCTGTAGCAAAAAGTGATAACATTGTGATGGTTTATAATATAGGAAATGTAATATAATAATAATTTAATAAATAATTTAAAATTAATTCATTTATTTATTTAGTATTTATATTTATTTAAAAATACATAAATAATTTTCATTAATCTAACTTATAATTTATTTATTCGCAGAACTGGGGAGACAGAAAAACAATCTGTAATAAATTCCCTGCGTCAAGTTCAGTAACCTCTATTGCTTGGCCAAAAAATAGACCTTCTGAATTAGTTTTTGGTTTAGCAGAAGGAAAAATTAAGTGCGGTAAACATTACAATATTAAAATATAACATATTATTAATAATTATATGAATTTAATTTATTTTAAATATATTTAATTTTAATAAAAAAGGTTTTTTAAGAAATAACAAGTCATCTGTTTTATACAGCACTGATTCTTACTGCGTTTCGCTAGCAGCTTCTAAAAGTGGCGACAGCGTGGTTTCTGGCCATTTAGATGGAAGTATTTATGCTTATAATTTAGAAAGTTAACAAGCTTAAAAAGTCTGTGTGCATCATAGCATTCCGTACTATATTTTTTAAAATAATCACTATATGTAAATTATATTTTAACTATTTTAAATTATAGATATGCATTAGAATGGGGAGAATAAATAGTCGCTGCAGGAAACGACTCCAAGGTTTCATTTTACGATTCATACGGTAATTTGTTATAAAGATTTGATTATACTAATGACGATAAAGTCAAAGAATTTTCCTTGGCCAAATTTAACCCTTCTGGAGACACTGTAGTCCTAGGAAATTTCAATAGATTCTACACTTATAATTATAATACCAAAAGAGGGTAATGGGAAGAACTAGGAGTTCAAAAAATTGAAAATTATTACACAGTTACAGCTTTGACATGGAAAAACGATGGTAGTAGACTAGTAACCGGATCATTGGTAAAAAATTAATTTATTTAAAAAAAAAATCGAAATTTGTTAACTTTTAAATACATATTATTTGAAAATTTTTAATATTTTAGTGCGGGTCCGTCGATTTTTATGATGCTTCTATGAAAAAAATTAAATATAAAGGAAAATTTGAATTAAATTACGTTTCGCCCTCATAAATAGTCGTAAAAATTTTAGCAAACGGAAGCAAAGCTGTTGTAAGATCAAATTACTCAGAAATTCAAAAAATCAATATCTTTTAAGACAGATATGCCGTGGCACACACCCATGAGTCTATTTTAATTTGTGATTTAAATTAAAACAAAAATTCCGAAATTATGTGGAAAGGTTCCGGAAATGAAAAATATGACTTTTCTAATGTAATTTTTAAAATTTATTTTTATTTAAAATTTCCTTTTATTTTATGTTTATAAAAATTAAAGCCTAACATATGTATGATATTTAATGCTGGAGAATTAACTTTTGTAGAATATGGAAATAATGAGCCCTTAGGTACTTGCAGAACTGAGCATATGAAAAGCAAATTAATTTCTTGTAGACTAAACTACTTCGGAAAGAACTAGAAGTAAAAGCAAGGAAATAAAATGGTAGCTTATCTTTTGGATTTGTAAACAATTTCTATTCAAGACTTGGCAAATAATGTAAACGTAGCTCAAATTAATCACGACTCTAAATTAGATTTTATTGAATTAAATTCCCACGCCAACAAACTATTGTTCAGAGACAAAAGAAAATAACTATACTTATTTAATATTAAAACCCAAACTAAATCAACTTTGCTATCTTACTGTTCTTTTGCTTAGTGGGTTCCTTCTTCAGAAGTTGTAGTTGCCTAAAATAGATAAAATTTATGTGTTTGGTACTCAATTGAACATCCCGACAAAGTTACTATTTACAACATAAAAGGAGACGTAGACACTATTGAAAGAAATGGTAAATAAATAGTTATATTTTTTTAAAAATAAATTAATAAATACTTTTAATTTTTAAAAATAAATTAATAAATACTTCTATTTTTATAAAAATAAATGAATAAATATTTCATTGAAGGTTTAAAATAATAATAATAATTTACTTTTTATTTAGAAGGAAAAACAGAAGTAATTGTAAATGACGGAAACAATACTGTAGCGTATGCTTTGGACGAACCATTAATCGAATTTGGATTCGCTATTGAGTCTGGAGATTTAGAAAAAGCTGCCTAAATTTTGGACCCTTTGGATAACAATCCTGAAACGGAGGCAAACTGGAAAACTTTATCTAAATTAGCTTTAGAATAACAAAATATTTCCGTTGCTGAACACTGTTTCTCATCTTTGGGAGACATTTCGAAGGCCAATTATTTAAGAAAAATCGAAAAATTAATTAAATAGTACGAATAAGAAACTGGTAAAAATGACGGCATGACTTATTATAAAGTGCAAGCAAGATTAGCAGTTCTAGACAAATAATTTTACAGAGCTGAAGCTATACTTTTGGACCACAACGAAGTAGAAGAGGCAATGGAAATGTATTAAGAATTGCATAAATGGGACGAATCAATAAAAATCGCGGAAAAAAAATAACACCCCGACTTAGCAGAGCTAAAAAATAATTACCACCAATGGTTAATTGAAACCAATTAAGAAGAAAAAGTAGGAGAAGTAAAAGAACAAGAGGGAGATTTTATGGCTGCAATTACATTTTACCTAAAAGGAGGACTCCCAGCCAGAGCAGCAAACGTAGTCTTCAATTACGATTCACCCTATCCCTAAGACGTTTTGAACCAGATAGCTGTTCAACTTGAGTAAAATTCTATGTACGAAAAAGCGGGAGAATTTTACGAAAATATGGAAAATTTGTAAAAAGCTTTGGACAATTACTGCAAAGGAAATGCTTTCAAAAAGGCAGTTGACCTGGCAAGAAGATCCGAACCTAGAATAGTTCCTTAATTGGAAGAAAGGTGGGGAGACCACTTAGTTTCAATTAAATAAAACGAAAGCGCTGTTAATCACTATATTGAAGCTAATTCTCACTAAAAAGCTATTGAAGCCGCTCTAGCTGCGAGATAATGGAATAAAGCAATTCAACTTTTGTAAAATTAAACTTAAGAATTCTCAAGACCCTATTATAAAGTTATTGCTAAACACTATGCCGACGTAAGATAATGCGATTTTGCAGAAAAATATTTTTTAAAAGCTGGATTACCCGTAGACGCATTTGAAATGTATGCTAAATAAAGTAAATGGGAGTAAGCTTTAAAAGTAGCCAGAGACAATTTACCCGAATCTGAAATTGTTATGTTATACGTAAAACAAGCAGAAAAATTCGAGACCCAATAAATGTACAAAGAAGCTGAAAAATTGTTCACGACAGTAGAAGTTTACGATTTGGCTATAAACATGTATAAAAAAGCAGGTCAATACGATAATATGATAAGATTGGTAGGAAAACACAGACCTGAATTGCTAAAAGACACTCATTTATCAATTGCCCAAAGATTACAAAAAGAATAACATTACAAATAAGCAGAACACCATTTCATAGAGTCTGGTTCTTGGCACGGCGCAGTAGAAATGTATAAACAATAAAGCATGTGGGAAGATGCAGTTCACGTTTGTAAATTATATGGAAGCGACTAAGAAACCTGCGAAATTGCTAAATAGTGGGCAGAAACTTTGGGCCCCGAAGCCGGTATGAAAATGCTTATAAAAATGAACTTGGTTGATGCTATTATTGAGTACTTGTCAGATAGAAACGAGTTTGATGAAGCTTTCAGAACAGCTAAATAACACGCCAAACATAAAATTCTAGACGTTCATCTCAAATATGCTTTCCATTTAGAAGATCAATAAAGGTATAAAGAAGCCGAAGAACATTTTATAAAAGCAAATAAGCCTTAAGAAGCTATAAATATGTACGAGCATTTAGGAGATTTCCATTCAGCTCTTTAAGTTGCTAGACAGTATGACCCTCAATCTGAAATAACTATTTTGCTTAACCAAGCTAAAATGTACATCGATAAAAGAGAATACCAAAAAGCCGAAAACTGTTACTTAAATGCAAGAAAGCCCGAAGAAGCTATTAAAATGTACACTGATTTACAAAACTATAACGAAGCAATTAGACTAGCCAAAAAAGTTTTGCCCTAATTAGTTCCTGAACTGATGAAAAAATACCAAGATGGAAACTAATAATCAAATAATTTTGACGATTATTATTAATAAGCTTAAAACTGGGAGCAAAATAGAGACTACATAAAAGCCATTGACACTTATTTAGATATAACTAGAGATAATACTTAAGACATATAGGTTTGCGAAAATGCCTGGAAAAGAGCCTTTTAACTTACTTTATAATACGATAAAGATCAAATTATGAACGTCGTCAACCTTGTTGGAAAAAGACTCATCGAAATTTAAGTAATTTAATTAAATTTATTATTAATTATTTTTATTTCCAATATTCTTCAATTTTAAAAAACCTATTAATATATTATTTATAAAAAAATTTTAGAGTTTCATGGAAGCTGGTAGAGTTTATGAATAAGTTTAATTATACGAATAAGCCGTTTATGCTTATCTACAGGGAGAATAGTTCTTTGAAGCCGAATAGTGTATTTAATAAGTCAGAGGAAACTAATAAGTAAAATAAAAACTTATTAAATTTAAAACTTTTTAATAAATTAAATAAAATTTATGATTATATAATTCTTTATTTAATTAGCTATTTAATAAATTGTCTTCCCTTGTGCAAAGTAAAAAAATGGACAAAAATAAAGCTTCGGGTGACGCTCTAGGTTTAATTAAATCAGGACAAGTGTAAGAAGGTTTGGAAATGCTTGCATAAAGAAACCAATGGGAATAATTGTTAGAGTGTGCTAATTAATATGGTGGAGGAGAAATTTTGGGAAGATATCTTAATAGATACGCTAAAACTACCATGGAGGCTGGACAATTTGGTGACACTATTTAGGCTTTCTATAAAGTACAATATATTAACAAATTTTATTTATAGTATTTTAAATAAAAAAGTTAAAATAGAAAAATTAATTACTTAAAAAATCAAATAAATAATTTTTATTAATGAAATTCATTTATTTTAGTATGGTATGTAACCTATCAGAAACAACTATCCGATTTATAAAACACTTTCTTTAGAAATATTTGTAGACTGTGAACCCAAAGAAATAGAATTATTAAGAGGTACACTATACAATTTCTATAAATTACTGGAAGGAACCGGTGACGCCTCCTCGCCAGCAGGCCAAGAATTTTATAAACAATTACAAGTTTCTCACTTAATTAATTTAAAAAATCAATATCAAAAGAAAAATATACACAATCTTTTCACGACAATTTCTATTAGTTGTTTGAGATATAGTGATTTAGCAAGACTTGACTAGTTATATTACGACGCTGGAACTGCCTTAAAATAAGAAAACTAAAGTGGATTTGCCTCCATTTTATTAAACAGATATTTAGATATTTATGAAGTTATTGAAGACCCTGATAATAATAATATTTAAGACAGCGGAGAATTCCAAGAAACTGATATTCCTTCTCCTTTCGACGTTCCTCTTCCCGAATCAAACTTTTTGGACGCTAAAAAACTTGAATAAATTAAAGATTGGTTGCTTCAAGTAATAAAATATTTATATTATAAAATTTTTAACATAATTTAGAATCTTTATTTTACAAAAATATTATTTAAAATATTTTTATTTCTTATAGTTCTCAATGAATAACCAAACAACTCAAGAATTGCCCATGGTCCCCTGTGATAATTGTAATTAAAATATGTATGAGTATGGAAGTAGATGTGCCAGATGTAGACATCAATATGAAATTTGTATTATTAGTGGAAGACCAATTAGAAAAGTAAAAATATTTAAAAAAAATTATGTTTAATTTTTTTTCTATTTAAATAATTAATTGCAATAATATTTTTTAGGGAGAATCTCATAGTTGTAGATCTTGTGGTAAAGCTGGAATATAAAGTCAATGGAAATCTTATCTGTAACACTTCACCAACTGTCCCTGGTGTAACAATTCACCTAATTGATAAATATTATTCACGAAAAAAAACATATACTAAACTAATTAATTATTACATATTATAATTTATTTATAAAATATTATATAACAAAAATTATTTATTTGTTAAAAATTCTATAAAATTAAATTTACTTTCAATTTTTTCTTTTTCCTTTTACTATTATTACTTAATCTTTAATTCTATTTAATTATTTGACTTCTTTTACTACTATATTTATAATTTAAAAAATAAAATTAATATTTGGAGGTAATATATTTTTTAAAATAAAAAATAAAACATAAAATAAAATAATAATGGATTTGGACGAATAATAGGACGATATTTAAATAAACGACAGTAATATTAATGGTTGGAGATTTTGCGATAATTGTAATAATTTACTTGTTCCCATTAAATAACAAAGGGATAAAGAAACCGTTTTGTATTTTAGGTGCCATAATTGCAATAATCAATTATCTAGTTAATATATTTTAAAAGTAAATAATAATTCAGTTTGTAAACATATAATTTATCTAATAATTTTAAAATTCAGGATTTAGATAAAGATAAAATAAAAAATAGAAGTTAATATTTAATAAAAAGAACAGTTTTAGAACAAAAAAAAGCCACAGATATTTTCAACAAACAAATGATTTTAGATCCATCTATGTAAAGAAAGCAAATCACTTGTCCGGAATGTGGATATAACGAAGCAGTTTTCTATTTAAAAACTGATTTGACTTAACCTAAAATTATCATTTAATATATATGTGCAAAAAAAGAGGGAACAATTATCAAAGTAAATATTTAAATTTGTTTTTATTTTATATTATAGCATTAATCTAGACAAAATAAAAACCTATTTTACTTTGTTTAATAATAATTTTCCATTTAATTTAATATAGTGCGGTGCTACTTGGAATAAATATGATACTTCTTAAGACAAAGATGAATAAGATGAAGAATTAGAAGATTAATAAGAATTAAATATTGATAATGATTTAGATTAAGATGAATTAAATGACGATTAGGAAGACGACTTAAGTGATAATCTATTTTCAGGTGATAAGGATATGGCCAACTGATCTGAAAAATAAATTTAGCTAATATAATTTATATAGATTGTATTAGATTATAATATAATGTGTAAATAAAGATTTTTATCTGTATTTAATACTTAATATTTAATTTAATTTTATAAAATCAATAATTATATGCCTCAATTATTTTAATTTTTATAGTTTTTTATTTATATTTTATTTATATCAAATATAAAAAAAAAATACTGAGCACAAGAAAAATATAATTATTTTAATTATTAATCAAAAATTGAATAAATTCTATTTAATTTTATATTAAAAATTATATTTATAAAAAAAATTGAACCTAAGATGAAATAAAATGATGATGAAGATGATAGTTTTATATCCTGTTCATCTTTAATAAAATTTGAAAATAATCAAGAATTAAACTCTCAAATATTCCAATCTAAATTTCAGGCGGATAATTCTTCCGATATCATTTAATTTAAATCATTTAGCCAGGATTAATTCCAAATGAAATAACAATTAAATTAATCTTTAGGAAGTAATTATAATTTTATAAGTCCTAATAACTAGCTAGTAAGAGATAAAAATATTTCTACAAATAATTCAAAGTACCTTTCTTTAAATAGTTAGTAATTTTAAACTGAGTCTTTCAACAGTACAATTTCCTAGATTTTTCCGATAACTCAAAAAAAAAGTTCTTAACAAATAAACCTTAAATAAAATAAGGAAAATATATAAAATCTGCCCGTAAATTATCACAGTCAAAGCAATGGAATACAAAATCCCACTTATTATAATAAAAGACCTAAAATTAATCTTAAATATGATCCATAATTGTAGCAAGGTCTGTTAAATTCAGATAATTCTGGTGATTCATTCTAATCATTAATAAATAGGAATCTAAGTAACAGTATAGATTATTTAGGAAATAACTAGTCAAAAGGTTTTAATTAAAATAAACAAAATATTTAGTAAAATCAAAATAGAGCCAGCAGTTTCTAAATTAAAAGAATTATCGATTTTAGCAGGAATTCTAGCTTTTAATCTTTATAAAAATATAAAATGTAAGATTCAAGTAATAATAATATTTAAAATTAAAAGCAATATTTAAATGGTTAAAATCAAAAAGATAATTGGATAGAATAATAGTACTCTTAAAACTATATATTTAAAAACTAATCCAGATCCATTTCTTACGATTCAATTTAAAAGGAATTGCATAAAAATAAAATATACTATAAAAAATAATAATAATAAAAATATCAAAAAGTACCAAAAAAGTAAAAAGAATTTTTAAGGTTCTAAAGTTAATATAATTTAGAGTAATTATTAGAGAACGAATTCGGTTACTTAAGAAATTAAAATGAAACTAGAATTATTCCCTATTCAAAAACTGAACTAACCTAAAATAATTAATATAGTAGATTAAATTAAAATAATAAGAAACAATAACAAATGCAACATAATATTTCTCAATACACTCTATTAAAATAGACATTTGATGTATAAAATAAATATTTTAAATCTTATGTAGATAATGTAGATACTAAAGAAGGGCAGAACAATACATATGATACTTTAAAAAATAATGAAATATAGTAAAATTATGATATTATAAATTAAGATGAACATGCTGTATTGATATCTTAATAGAAATAACCTGAAAAAACTTCAGAGGAAAAATATAATGAATTAAATAAAAAAAATGGATAAAATAAAAATGATGAACAATAAGAGGAAAATAGTGAAAATTTGATCGATTTTTATTTATAACCTAGATAACAACAGGGGTCAATTATATTGTAAGAATAAAAATAAATATATGAAAAATTCAGTAAAAAACAAGAATAAAATTTACCCTCAAAACCGCCACATAATAAAAGTTAATAATTTGTTATAAATCCGGTAGATTCCGGATTATCAGATGAACAAAATTCAACCCAAAATAACTTAAATCAAAGTTAATAAAATATTAAAGATTTTAGTTTTTCTATAGATAAAGTAATAATACATTTTAAATAATTATTATTAATAATTCAACTTTTTTAAATAATTAAATAATTATTTTTTATTAAAATTTTGTCATTTGAATTCTTTTGACCACTCTTTTTATAATATTATATTTATATTTTAAAATACTTAAATATTTTATTTTGTTTTTTTATTACATCAGAATCATAGTAGTTAAAGTTAATGTTAAATTAAGGATTTAGAGGAAAGAAAAGAATTAAAAATTGAAAATGGAGATGCATTTGATTCTGTTTTAAATAAAAGCTAATTTATTTATAAAAATTAGGAAGAAATTAAAAAAATTCCTAAAAATAAACCTTTTTAAGACGACTTATCTATGGTTGTTGGTGAAAAAAGATATATAAAAAAATGGAAACAAATTAAAAGTTTGGATATAAAATCCAAACAACCCAAAAATAGGTAAATTATAAAAAATAAGTACCATTTTATTTAAATTTAATTACAATTGCTATCATTTTAATTTTTTTTTTTTTAATTTAGAGTTAGATATTTTAAGCAGTTTGATTTATAATAGAAAGAAAGTAAAAAAAATAAGTAATTTTATACAATAAATCTATCAGGAATTTTTATATTTCATCTAAGAGAAAAGTTAATCAATAGATCTTATAAAATTAATTTTGCAATAATGCTCGTAATTAGGTTGATATCAGTATCATATTTATTTTTTTTGCTTTTCTACGATATTTAAGAAAAAATAAATTATAGTGAAAATTATTTATATCCCATATTACCTTTACTATTTTTTCCCAGATTTTTCTACTTAGGTAAATATTTCAAACAAAAAAATTATTATTTAATATTTTTATTTAATTAAATTAAATTTCGTTTTTTTAGGGTGTATGTGCAATATTTTGTTGGGTTACGATGACAAAACATAAAATGACGACATGTTTATAAGAGATATGTATTTAAGTGTTTTTGGAGACACCGAAAATCAAAGTTCAGAAAATTAATATTACAGTAATAATTTTAATCGAAAAAAATAATAACTAGTTTCTATAAAAGATGTTTCGACCTGTTTAAAGTTTATATTAACGCCAGTGGAATTTAGTTTTTGTACAATTCCAAATAAATAATTAAAAGAGCAAATTTTCCTGCTTTCCAACTTGATATACCAAGGAATTGAATTTATTTTTGTGACTCCTTTTTTGCTTTTATTAGCGTCTTATGACTTGAAACATCAAGAATTCAAAGACTCAATTTTATAAAGTTTGAATTCAGATAACATATTTCTCATTCTATAACTATTATATATGACTTGGCTGATTTTTTACTTTATCAATTTGATTTTAGACGGAAGAAAAAGTCTTAAAGAAGAAAACCGAAGGTTAAAATTTTTAAAAATTTTATGATATCTTTGCTGTATATATATAGTATTAACAATTATTCTTTTTATACTTTTTATATTTATAAAATTAATATCATGGGCAATCTTTTTATAAATTATTATATATCTATATTTTCTAATACTCTAATGAATTTATAAAATAACAAGAATTAGTTTTTTTCTTTAATTTATTTAAAATAAAATACTTGATTTTATTCTAGATAATTTTAAATTATGGTGATTTATTAATTCCTGTATTTATTGGTTTTATTATTAAAATATAGTAAAAAATATGGATTGCATATTAATATTTTTATTAAGTTGAATAAAAATGATTGATGACAATTATTACATTTATATTAATATTTATTACTAGAATTTATTGTTAAGGTATTTTTAGAATTTTATTTTTAGATTTTTTAAATATAAAAGAATTAATAATTGAACAAAAGAAAATACAAATAATTAAATTTTGGAATAATGGACACCTAAAAGTAGCACACCAAGTCGCTCATAAAAAATTAACTACAAGAAGAATATGAGCTAGCAATGGATAAAATATTTAAGGTGAAAAAATGGGTCATGTTATTATTTATAGCGTTTTGTTCTACTGGTGTGTACTATTAAACTTCGATTTTATCTATATTAAGAGATGATATAAAAATGCAATACGAAATAACTGATATGCAGTTTTCTTTAATTTATACATATTCATCGATATTTCAAATTGTTTTTACTTGGATCACGGGTTTGCTTAATGACTACATAGGAGTAGAAAAATTGAATATTATCTATGTTTTTTTAACAACTTTAGGATTAATTACATTTCAAATTGCCTAATAATATGACAGTTATATTGGGACAATTATTGCATCTGTATTTATAGCTATATCATTAGAAACAATATCGGTAGCTTAAAGTAATTTATCATTTGTTTGTACATCTATCATAATTATTTAAACATTTTTTTATATTTATATGTTTATATGTTTATATTTTCTAAAAAGCTATTTTAAATTATTTATTTTAAAGATACATTAACGTCATACTGGTTCAAAAGAGGAAGTCTTTCATTATCTTTTAGCTTAATTATGTTCAATTTAAGAGTAACAGAAGTTATATCATCTAATACTGTTGGACCTTTGTATGATGTTCATGATAGTTTAACACTTCCATTATAAGTTTGCATTTATGTATCACTATTTTCTTTGTTTTCTACGGGTGTAATTTACTTCATCTAAAAACAAAGAACAGCAGCTTAAAATAAATAAATAATGATTTTACAAGAGCAAGAAGAATATTAAAATACCAAATTGTCATTTTAAGCCTTCCATTATAAAAAAAAAATTGATATAAAGTAAATTAGTAGTTTGCCTATATCATTTTAACTTATATGTGCAATTACTTGTCTTGGTTACTCGATTTTCTGTAAATATAAAATATATCAGCTAATAATATTTAAAAAATTTAATATTTTACTAATTATGTATATTTTTATTTTTAGACCCTTTTACCTACCAAATGGAATCAATATTTAAATAAAAATTTGGCGTAAATAAAAATAATACAGGTAACTTACAATCTTTAATGTATACAATTTCAATGGCTAGTCCACTTCTCGGAATTTTAATTGATAGAGTAGGAAAAAGGCTGTATTTGCTAGCTTTTGGGTTATTTTGTGGTTCATTATCCTTTTTGATTTTAATTATTTTACCAAGTTGCGAATAATCTTGTCTAGGCCCTTTATATTTACCAGTTATATTAGATGGAATATATTTATGCTGTTTGAGCAGCATAGTTTTCTCTTGCTTACCATTAATAGTATCAAAGGTGCAAATCAGCACAGGTTATGGAGTCATTTCTTCCTTAAAAGGAATAGGTAATTATAAATCTAAAAATAAAAATAAGTAAATTTATAATTGTAATTAAAAAAAAAAAATTTTCGATAGGAATGGCACTTTTCCCACTAATAATAAGCGCTTCATATTAAAAAGAAAATGGAGAAAATCTTGCTTTGATTGTTTTATTAATTTTTTCAATTTGTAACCTATTTATTTGTGTATCTTTAATATTATATGATAGATTTAAAAATAACTCGATACTCAATGAGTATTAGTTAAAAACTAAAGAACGTTATGCCGATTAAATTTTGGAATTAGAGACAAAAAAAAATCAAAAAAATCCCGAGTATGAATCATTGTAATCCAATGGTAGTACAATAATATGACTTAAAAAGTAAAAAAACAAAGTTTCAAAATAAATGTGTGTGTATTTAATTTTGTAAAATAAATAGATTGATATAATTTGTAAACATTATTATTTAATAGCTTGTATTTCACATAAATTTTTATATAATTTATAATTTATACTATCATATTTTAATTTTGGAAAATATTAATTATTTAAAAATATAAGTTTAATAGAATAAGGTATTCTTTATTCAAAATAATCAATATTAATTATTTTCAGAACTAGTTAGACTTTCTTTTTTAAAATACATGGGGGAACTTTCGAAACTTACGCCTTAATAGCTAAGGCCTCCACTATTTTAATACAGGTTATTGGAAAAATTATTATTTTATTTAGTATTAGTTTAAAAGTATTTAGGAATATTATTGGATTTTAACAATAAATGATCTTATTCTTAATTTAAATATTTAGCATTTTCTTGTTATTAATTTTCCATCCCTTTTAAATCATCCAAAAATTAATTTATATTAAATGCCTAATATTCTTTTACAGTAGTATTTTTTTATTATTTTTATATTTATTCTTATAATTTATTATTAACCTTTTAATCCTTGTTTTTCAAAATATTTTAGTTTGAATTATAACTAACTTCTTATAAAGTTTGCAATAAAGTTTTAGGCTTTTTATATTCTTATTTTTGTACTTTAAATTCATTTTAAGATTTATTGAATTATTAAGTTTAAAATCCTTTTTTTCTATTTTAATTATATGTAGCAGGATCCTAAGTTGTCAAATCTTTAACAAAATCTCTTTTCAAAGAAAATAGTGTATTTTACATGTTTGAAATACTTTATTTTTCATTATACATATAACTTTCTTGTTATTTAAGTTATCTTTCTCTCTATTCTAATTCGGCTTCTTTTACTCTCAATTTTTCTTATTCATACTCATAATTTTATTTGAATTAAGCCTAATATATAAATATTATTTTTATAAAACCACCTAAATTAAAATATTGAAGTTTTAAAATAAATTTACCCACTATGCATTATCCTAATAAACTTGATTTGCTACCTAATCAACTTACATTTGCTATTATTAAAATTCTTATCTTTCTTAATTTAAAAGCTATTGCTTTTTTGTATTTTCTTAATAAACATGAGCAAATTCCATTTCTTTCAATTAAAGTTATTTTTGTTATCTAAGCAATTCGCTCTCCTAAATTCTTAATTTATCTCTTGCATAATCCTGATATTAATGTTTTGTTTAATTAAAAAAATACTCAATTTAATAATTTAAATAAAAATTTACCAATTCTTTTAGCTTATTTTAATGAATTTAATTTAATTTTTCTTATTAATCATTGAATTCTTTCTTGATTTTTTCAAAAAGCATAGCCTACATTTCAAAATCCCTATATTTATTTTCAAATTCTTCATGCATTTATATCCTTTCTTTTTCAATTATCTGTTTTTACTCTTAAATTTCTTGGTTTTTTAAATCTAATTCCTATTAAAAATTTTTATGCAAAACTTGTAAATAAGTAATTTTAATTTAAAATTTTACCTTTTTCATTTCTAATGATTACTTTTCTAATTACTCCTATTATAAACTTAATCTATTATACTCTTATCTTAAAGATATTTTTTCCTAGTTACTATTATTTTATATTTAAAGTTCTCTTTCATCTAATATCTTTCTTTTCTATTCCAACTTTTCATTTTCTCTTTATAAATTTTCTTATTACAATTAAGCTTTATTCTCAATTTCCTTCAATAACTATTCTCTTTTATCTAGCTCTTTTTTAATTTAATTAAACTAGTCATTTTCTTAATCTAACATCCCTCCTCTTTTTCCTTATCTTTATGCATTATTTATATCGACTTTTTTAAATTATTTATTTATTTATTAATTAATTTTTAAAATATAATAAAATATTTTATTACTTGTCTATTCCATTTTATTTGATAATTAATTCAACTTATTGCTATTTAATTTAATTTCCTCATTCAAACTTATCATTTTTGTTTATTATTCTAGCTACAATCTTAATTATTGAGTTTCACTTTCCATTTATCTTCTTATTTACTATTTTTCGTATTCAAACATTTATTCTTTTTACTTAATTTCTGCTTCATGTATTTCTTGTTGTCTAAATCAATCATATAAAATTTTTAATTATATTTTTTTTTATAAAATTTTTACTTACCTAGCCTTTTCTCTTTTTAATAGGTCATTCATTTCTATAGACAACTATTCTTTTAAATCACATTCGTATCTCAGTTATTTTTAAAAATTTTCATTCATTTACTTTAGTTAAACATCATAATTATCTTTTAAAATCTTTAACTATTCTTAATATTCTTTATAATTTTATTCCTATAATTTTTTATGAAATTCGGCATCAAATCCGCTTTATTGTATTTTTTGTGTATTTTGAAAATCATTTTAGCCTAAATTATTATTTTGAACCAAGTTAGTTTGAGTTTGAAATTAATTCATATCATTACTTTGCTTAGAATTATCAAATTTTTATTATGGTTATGGAGGCAGCCCTAATATAAATAAAAGATATAAAAACCCTATATTAATAAATAAAATTTATATTTATTTATATTAAATACCTGCAGTGTTATTGAAATTGGTAACTCCTCCTTATTAATTAAATGTAGTTTAACTTCTATTCAAAGGAGTATTTATCGAGTTCATAGTTTATTCTTACGATTATTTTTATCTAGCACTAGGTCTTCTTCTCGAAAAACCAATATCAACTGTCCCTATATTGCTATCAATATTATTGCTTTATTAATTTTTAAATTAATCAGGATTTTCTTACTGGGGTAATGTTCCGATTTGCTATTAATTGCTTACATTTTTACTAGCACTATTTTGATTTCCAAATGCTAAATATATTTAAATTTAAAATATAATAATAAAAAAATTGGTTCAATATAAAGTTATTTACTTGGATTTGATTTCAACGTATTTGATTATGATTATTAACTCAAAGCTTAATTATTGAAGCCACTAGAATTTTACTAAATATTATTCTAATTCATATTTACTTATTAATTATAATTATTTTATTTATTTTCAGACTCGAATATCCCAAAAGGATCATCATCGTCTTCTTCTTATTTTTTTAAATCATTCACACTTCTTCGTTAAAAAAACCCTTGCTAAGTATTTGAAAAAGGCTCTTGTTTTTTGTTGCCATAATCAACTTTTGAAGTTTAAGGACGTTTATTGTCTTAATTTTTTAATTCATCTACTTCTAAAATAAAAAGTTTAGCTAAATTTATATCATATATTTAAACAAATATATCAATTACTATATAATTTATATACCTTATTTTTAAACATTTTACGTTTGCTTAAAAGGATTAGATACCAAGCTAGAATTTGTGAAGTTGTTTGATTCATTTTTTATTTGGCCATTATTTAAAGCACTATTATTTCCGGGTCGCTAATTTATTCCGAACAATTAGGCTCTTCTTTGAGATTAAGATAAACTTAAATCCCTAGTTGGTGGCCTCTCTGAAATAGTAGGGTTATAGCCGCCAGCAATTTCTTAATCAGAAGATTAATTTCCCAAAAAATCATCGTCGTCATCAAAAGCATTAAAAGGTTTTTCTGTCACTGTTTATTTTTTTTGCTACTGTTTTTAGGTAACTTCTTCATCTTATTACATTAATTTTTCAAATTCATCATCGTCCATTTAAAAATAAAATTCAACTTTATTAATTTGATAATTTTTTTTCGGTTTCTTATTTTTAGTATTAATAATTTTTGTATTTTGTTTTTTATAATTAACTTATCGGTAGTTAAATTTTATTAAATTTATTATTTAAAATATTGTTTCTTAATTTTCTTGCTATAATTATATTAAAAAAATAATTATTTTTCTAATATATTTATATATTATTATAAAATAAAAATATATTTCATTAATTAAAACAAAATTGTTTTCAGTCCAGTTCAATGTGATCTTATTATTAATTGAGCAGAATTTATTCTTTGCTTTTTTAATAATTATCGGTTTCATTTTCATCCTAAGATAATGAATTATTTACAGCTTAATTTTCCTTTTAATCTTAAAGATGGTACTCTAATGCTTTTTCGTCCAATTAATAATCTTTATTTTGAAATTCATTTTAATCAAATTTATTAATTAAAAATTAATCTTCATCATTTTTAACATCATTATTCTCTGCAAAATCATATAATTTCGATTAATCTGCTGCTTTAACTTAATTTTCATATTATTCTATATTTTTGTCTTCTTATACATCGGAATCAAATTCATCATTTTTTTAACTGGTTTTATCATCACTATTATTTTCGTTTTATTCATCATAAATTAAAGATTATACGACCTGTTTTATTAACGGTTCGTCATAAATTTCAGTCAATTTTTTAAGTTTCATAAATTATAAAATTTGAGCTTTTATATTAACGATGTTATTTATTTAAACTTAATATATAGTATCTTTGTCTTTTGATTCTGAATGCAAAATAAAATATTTTTTATCCTAACTGAATTCTAATTTAAATATATTTGCCTATACTTCAGTGCTATATGTTATAGTTCCCATAGCATAATTTAATATTTAAAATTATCTTGACTCAAATGTTCCTTCAAATAAAGCTGTTTTTGTTTAGGGATTAACATCAATTACCTTATTAATATTTCCGATAAATTAAATAATTAATAAAGTATTTAGTGCAATTAAATTAATATTTACTTTATTAAGTATAAATTCATTATCAACTATTTATGATAGATCTAATTTTTCTGGAATTAGTTAATGGTCATTTAAATCATATAAAATTAAAACAGGAGATCCTTCCATGGGATTTCCCCAAAATGCTATAGTACCTTCTTAAAATGGAGTCACAGATAAAAGAGTAATATCCTCTTTACATTGCTGTTAACCTTCATTAAATACTATATATTAAGGCTTATTATCATCAATTATATTGTATAAGTATACTTTAATATGCTCTTTTTAATTTGAACTTTTAAAAATGACAACTTTTTCACTATTATCTAAAGCTTATATTTAGTCAAACCTTTGAATTATTAAAAAGAGTAAAAATTAAAATTATATCTTAATTAATTTACTTTAACTTTTATATAATTTAAAGATAAAATAAAGTTTAGTACTTTTTTATTGTTTCAAATACTATTTATTTTACGGGCTAATCCTAAATAAAGGGCTGGTAAGTTGTTAATATATTTTCTACTTTGTTGGGCTAAAAAGTTTTTTTTTCCAATAAAAGAACTGTACCAGTTTCTACAAATGTAATTATTTATGTTGACTCTATTACTTTTTCCATCAACTACTCATTGCTCCTGTTTGCTCCCCCTATTGCTCTATTGGTCGGAACAATTGCTTAAAAATTTTTGTAGTCATAAGTATTAAAATCAAATTTAGGTCCTTCTTACAAAATATTTCTTTCCTCACTCTTTTCTTATTCTTAAATTTTTTATTTGTGCTTTTGTTATAATTTTTACTTTAGCTACCTTTGTTTTTCGTTCATTTCTTTTTTCACGCCTTCTTTATTTTCTAATAATGTCAATTTTTTACTTTCCTCCCCATACAATATTAATGTATTGTCGTCTAGAATTTCTGCATACTTAATTTTTTTTTCTATATTTCCTTCTTTTACAATTTACCCTTAATCTCCAGTCAAATCCCAAAACTAATAATAACCTTCGCTGTAATAAACCCAAATAATATAATTTGGCATAGCCTTGATAATTTGAACTTCGGAGTCAATTTTTTTTAAGTCATAATTTTTTTGAGATATTGTAAAAAACGTCATAATTTATTATTTCTGTTTTTAATTTTTAATTTTAATTATTTTTTTAACTTATTAATATATTAAGAAAACACAGTAAAGAAAATAAATATAGTACAGAAACTAATAATTCTTATGAAAAACAATTTACTATGATTTAATACTTACTTCAAATCAGTTTTACAAAAAATAATTAAAATCAAATTTAAAATTGATATATATTATTATTTTAGTTATTATTTTATAATCGGTTGCCCTCATTTACATTTTACTATTATATATTGATTTCTTATCCTGGCACATGTATGCCAAAATAAGGCCTTATATCAATTCTATCTATGGGACATGTAGGATTAATTAAAAGCCACTCTTTTATCTAATCTTCTTTAAAAATATGTTAACAAAATGGTAATTATACAATATTTTCCCCATCTTAGAACTTTTCCAAGGAAATTATACATTCATCTTAATCTCCAAATTTTCCTTTACTATATTATTATACTTATAAACTATCAACTTACTATTGATTTAGCATTGGAACACTATCAGTGCATAACCTTTTCCTATAAAAAATTAATAATTTTTTTTTTTAATTTATGTTTTTAAATTATATGTTGATAAATAATTTACCATATTTTATAAATTTCATAAATCAAAAGTAGCATTATATATAATATATAGCATATAGAATTTCCAATTAAAATGCAATTAAATACAAAAGAAACAACTTATAAAAAAGGATTACCAAAATTATTTTAACAATTTCCATATTATTCCATAGAATTTGCACCTTATATTATCCATAATATCAAAGTTGTTCTAAAATTTAGTGAATTTAATTTTTTTTTACATTAAATTTATTAAAAAAGCCGAAAAATTACTCAAATTCAAATGCTGATTTTTATAAATATAATCTTATTATAGCTATACACTTTTCAAACCCTATTAAAGATATAAAAAATATTGCCATGTTAATTCTTTGGAAGCATATAGATGTTTAAGTCCATAAATATATAGTCATGTATAATATATATGCTGGTATACATACTTACAAAATTATTTTTAAAAAATATTTAAAGATTGTTTTTATTTTCATTTTTTTTATTTTGTCGCTATATTATTTCCTATATAAAAAAATAAATAAATATTAAAAAAATGTGTTAAAAATTCAGCAATGAAAATTGTATTTATCAAATATATTATTTTTAATTTATTTAAGTTTTTTGGAGTATTAATTTTTGTTAACTCATATTTCCAAAAAATTATTTGAATTTTATAAAAAAGCTTATGTCATTATATTTTATAATTTGACTGATATTAAATATTTTTAAAAACTGTTTTCTAATTTAAATTGATTAATAATCATAGAAATTTTTTTCTACACTATTAATTTTATTTTAATCACTCATTTTTATTTATTTATTTGATTTTATTTTTGAATTGTTTCTTTTAAAATACATAAATAATTTTAATATTTCTTAACACCAATAAAATTCTTTAAAACTCAAATAAAACAAAATAAATAATTTCAAAACAAAACAAAAAAGAGAAATTTTCTAACATTATAGACATTAAAAATACTTACATTATAGCTATCAATTAGAAAGAGAATTTCAGTATGTAAAAAAGACCTTCCGTCAAAAGAAATACAAGAGCCATATCGATGGGTCATCACTTAAAAAACTAGGACAATCACAACTAATTTTAATAGTCAAATAACAATATTTAAGAAGATATAACACATTACGGTCAATTTAATAATCGAAAATATTCAAGAGCCAAATAAGAATTGGTCTAAAGACTCTTCGCTTAAAATAATCAAAGTAATATGCCATCAGTGTAAAAAACGGTAGATAAAAATCATAAAGATAAAAATAGGTAAAATTCAAATGTTTTATATTTATATAATCTTAATTTTTTTCTAATATTCAATAATAAACATAACAATTTTCTGTTTTTAATCGAAATTTTTATATTATTTATACTATTTTAGAGGTCTTATTGCAAAAATAGCTATTGAAAATTGGTAAAAATCAGATACTATTAATTAATGCAATGAATTTAACGCAAATACGACAAACTAAGGCAATAACCTTCCGCCTATTTTGAATAATTCTAAAACTCCAAGTTAAAATTTTTTAGCTAGTTCAAATATTAATACAACGAAAAATTAAAGGTAAGTGAGAGGCTAGTCAATGAGAAGTTTTTCTTTAAATAAAACTGCATAAAACTCACAAAAACCCCAGTTATTTGGAACCTAAAACTATGAAAAATCTCTTATAAACTAAAATTAAAACATAAATAATTCATTTAAAGAGCAAAGCTTAAACCAAACGTAGATATAAAATAAAAATAAAAATTTAACGCAACACGGATTTTAGAGCTAAGAAATTAATTTTATGTCAAATTATTCTCATTTAAATATGAAATATAATAGGCCAAAACACCACTAAAGACTACTTGGAGACCCTTTAAAAGCAATCCCTGTTAAAAATTTGATCGATAAAATGGTGGGCCCTATAGATATTAGGTACTTATTTTTATTTTTTAACTTATATAATTTATATTAATTTAATAATTTAATATTTTATCAATATTTATATAAAAATTTATATAACTTCTTAGATATTAGAATGTTGATTAAAACATAAAAAGCACAGCCAAAAAGTATGATAATATTAATTTAGAAGCTGGTAAATATAAAAATTTATAATTTTAATAATATTAACATTTTATCATTTCTATAATAAAACAGAATACGTAAAAAATAGTGAATAATAGGAAAATTAAGAAAATGGAATTTAAAATGGAGAAAATAATTCTGGAATAAACAATATTGATATTTTTATAGCTTTAGTGAGAGAACACAGAATAAGTGCAATTGAGTAAATAATAAATATGAAAAAATAAATAATAATTAAAAAATATACATAGCAATTTTAATTTTACATTTAAATTTTTAAATAGGTTCATATACTTAATAAAAGAAAAGCATAATTCCAACGATGCGTATAATTTAAAAGTGTACAGATACGAAAAATTAGTCGAAAATAAAATTGTAAATTATTACACTTTGTCTTCTAAAGGAGTAACAAGATACGTAAATAATAGGCCGACTGAATTTGTAAGTTTAGGAGACTGGCTTAAGGAAAGAGACCAGTTCAATATGATAAAAAATTTGTAATTTTTCCGTAAATTCAGGAAATGGAAGACCCTAAAACAGTGGAAGCACTTTGTTTTCAAAGAAAGACTGGTAAAAGTTTAAAAATCGCTAAACGAAAAATTATTCATTCTCAACCCAATTTACCAATAAACTCTTTTGGAGCACAGAAGTATTTCTGTAGATTTCGAAAGGCTCAGATTCGTTAACGTAAGCGAATAATTTCCGCCTATGAGTTTGGAAAAATTCGGGGAAGAATAAGCCAAACACAGGGCCGACGTAGTTAATAAACTTTAAGAATCGTCGAAAAAATTGCACGAAAATTGCCTAAGCGGAATCAAAAAGGTTATTGACGAAATGAGATAATAAATTCAAAATGGGATGCCTAACGAAGAAGAACAATTTGCCTCTAACCATAACGTACATTTTTAATTAAATAATAATTATTTAAATTAAGAATTTTTATAAATTTTGATTTAAATTTTCTAAATTTTTTTTCTTTTTTTTAGAATAATCAATTGGAAATGGGAAATGATATGGACGAAAAAAAATAAATTTTAGAGAAATTGGGTTTTCCTCCAAATATGGACTACGATTTGAGATCAGGTATGAGATAGGAATTCCAACGGTTTTTAAGATTAGCTTATTTGCTTGATTTTATTTGTGTTTAGTCGTTGGGGTAAATATACGTGGGTTCGGCCTTCGAATTCCTGTAAAGAATTAAAATAATTGCCTCCAATACTGTTTATAAAAAGGTGTTAGACAATCCTGATTAGTTTGTACAAGAAGATGACCCTTTGTTAGAAATTAATTTTGAAACATTTATAAAATAACCCTTAGAAGATTTCAAAATTGAAATTTAAGAATTCCCAGCATCTACCTTAAAATAAGAAAAATGCTAAACCTTCGATTTAGATATGCATGCTGTTATTGTGCAGGAACCTAATTAGGAAGAGGGCGAAAATAATTAAAAAAAAGGTACAAAAAATAAATTTATATTCTTATTTTTTATATTTAGTTTTTTTTTTTTTATTTATTTTTAAATACAAATTTTTCAGGAAATATAGACAGTGAAGGTGAAGAAAATTTACAAGAAGACCAGTATGATCTCATGCAAGATGAAGACTATTAAGACGACAAATTGATAAAAAAGAGAAATGTGCAGAATATCCACGACTGTTGGCTGTAAATGTCTCCAACAAAAGAAGACTTTTTTACTGAAGTAAGTTTTTATTTTCATATTTATTAATTTATTATTTGCATTTAATTTTTGTATTATTAATTTTTAGTTTTACTTTTATATATTTTATTTATTTAAAATAAAATTAATTCAGATTTTCTAAATGTTAATATCTTAATTTTAATAGGTTCATAACATATTTAGTGAAGGATTGGACTGCATATAAGTTATAGAGAGATGGTCAAAAAATCAGATGTTTTTACCTTATGTAAAAGGACTTGAAGAATGGGACGAAATAATTGGAGAAAAATGGAATAAACCAGAGAGCTATTATTTGAATCCTAGTTAGTGGATTAAAGAGAATAAATTTGCTTAAACGTTTATGAAACACGTTAAGGACATTTTATTCTAATAGTTTGATAGAATAGAAGAATTTAAATAAGAATATTAGCCCCTTTTAAATCAATTCTGGGTACAGCAAAACTCCGACTTAGAAGTTTTAAAAAACAAAAGGCTAAAAAGATAAAGTAAAATTTATGGTTGGATTTTAGCGAATTTCAGGGAAAATTTGAATACTTTAAGTGAAAAATTAATTAATGAAGTAAATTTAGGAATCTTCAAAGTAAACACTGCAGATATTAAAAAAGCAATAATGCCCTAATAGAAAAAATTAGTGGAAAATTTAGATAAGCTTTTAATTAGTATTTATTTGGAAAGGGGAGACAATGAACTTTAATGGCTCTAAGCCTCAATTAAAAATTTAAAAGGACCTGCTCTTAATATCGAGGAATTTGTGCTTAAAAAGGCGGCTTTAGACAAAATTTACAGAGAATTGTAGATAAGAAAAGAAGAATTAATGGTTTTAGAGTCTTTATTCATTTTAATGACAGAAAAACAAGTTTAAGAGGTTAATTCTAAAAAAGTTTAAACTTTGTAACATTAATTATCTAAGAGTGAAAACGACCTAAATGCAGAAATAAATGAAGTTGAAACATCAACAGCCTAAAATTTCGACAAATTCAAAAAAGACTTGTCTTAATATATAGACCAGCTTAAAGAAAATTCTCAAGAAATAATGGAACAATTGAGAAATGAAAAATATTTAGATGAAAAAACTCCTGTAATATTTTATAAAAATAATAATAATTTTTATTATATTAATTTTTATTTTATTTGTAAAATTTTAGTTAGAGGAAGCCACAAAAGAATTAGGGGAACTGAACGAAACAATGAAAGGGTACGAAAAAGACATGGAAAAATTCATTAATTACGAAGAAATTTTAGGCGTGTAACAGCAGGCAAACTTTGAAAATTTACTAGATGCTAAATTTGAACTGACATTAAGATACGATATGTGGAGAGGAATTTAGGAATTCAAGCAGCTACAGTCAAAATGGAGTCAAATTCCTTTTAGTGAAATTAACGCGAAGGAAATTGCCCAGCAAACGGAAGTTTATTACAGAACTGTTTAAAAATGCAAAAAAAATTTGTCGGATAACAAAGTAATTTTGATGTTGGCCGAGCCTGTAACTAGTGTAAGAAATACAATGCCCGTTGTCACTGCTCTCAGGTCCCAGTACCTTACAGAAACTCACTGGGAAGAAATTAAAAAAATCTTAAATGCTGATTTTGATATTGAAAATCCAGAATTCACTTTGCAAAAAATGATGGACCTCAAAGCAGCCCAATTCTCAGAGGAAATCATAGAAATTTCAGTCAGGTATTTTAATAATTATTATTTTTATAAAAATTTTTAATATTTATGTTTTTTTATTACTAAAATAAATTATCATATTTATTATCTTAAAAAAGAGCTGCCCAAGAAGACGCAATTAAAATTTAGTTAGTAGAAATGGAAGAAAAATGGGCTCAAGTCGATTTATGCTTAAAATCTTATAAGGAAAGAGATGATATAGGAGTTTTGGCTGAAATTGATGAGTTAATTTAACTTTTCGATGAAGGACTCGCCACCATGAACACAATTTTAGCCAATAGGTTTGTAGCACCTTTAAGAAAAGAGGCTCAAAAAATTGCTAACGATTTACTACACTTACAAGATATTATTGATAAATGGGTAGAATGTTAGAAAAAATGGATGTATTTAGAAAATATCTTCTCATCTCCCGATATTATCAGAAGTCTTCCAAATGAGTCAAATTTGTTTTCGCAGTGCGATGCGTATCTTATCAAATTAATGGTAAACTAATAAGTTTTAAATAAACTTTATAATAAAAATTATATTAAAAATTTTTTTATAGAAATCTTCTTTGGTCAACCCGAAAATTATGAAGTTGCTTAACAATCCTAAATTCCCCAATTTACTAGACCAACTAACGAAAAGAAGCGAGCAGCTTGACAAAATAGAAAAGCAACTAGAACAGTTTTTAGAGACCAAAAGGCAATCTTTCCCGAGATTCTACTTCATCAGTAATGACGAATTAATTGAAATTTTAGCAAAAGCTTCTAAACTTCAAGACGTCGAGCCCTCTATAGGCAAGTGCTTCGAAGGTCTAAACAAACTTTACATGGGCAAAGAAGCCAATGTGGCCAATTCCACTTTAATTTAGGGAATGATTTCTCCTGAAGGCGAAATTGTGCAGTTTATTAATAAATCCGTAAAAGCCCAGGGAAACGTAGAATTGTGGCTAGATATACTGTAAAAAGAAATGTACGAGTGCATGAAAAAATTGATAAAAGCTGGGTTTAACAACAGTTCAAATGATTAACTGTATAAATCTAGAATGGCCTGGATCAAAGCTCATAAAGGACAAGTTGTATCTGTTGTAAATCAAATTATTTGGACCCTTACCACGGAAGATGTACAAAATTTAATTTTTGAAAAATTAATATACTTAATTATTTATTTCTCAGTTAGAACAAAATTAATTTTAATTTTATTTAATTTAATTTAATTTAATTTAATTTAATTTAATTTAATTTAATTTAATTTAATTTAATTTAATTTAATTTAATTTAATTTAATTTATTTTATTTTAGTCAATTGCTAATTCAGAAGAAAATAAAAATGCTATGTCCGACCATTTAGAATAAACTATTTTGCAGTTGGGCTTATTGACAGAAGAAGTAAGAGGTTAACTTTCTTCAATTATGAGAAAAATTATAGTTGCTCTAATTACGGCTGATGTTCATAACAGAGACATTATTTAAAAATTGGTAAATATTTTATTATAAATTTCTTTTTTAAACTAATGTTTTGATTAAAATATTTTCCAAGGACGATGAGGAAGTAGAAAATTTACAAGATTTTACTTGGCAATAACAGTTAAAATACAGAATGCAAGGAGACGACTGTATAATTCATTAAGTAACTTCTACACTTAATTATGGGTATGAATACTTAGGAGCCACCTCAAGGCTAGTCATCACTCCATTAACTGATAGGTGTTGGATAACCATTACCTCCGCAGTAGACTAAAAATTGGGAGCCAATCCTGCCGGCCCCGTAAATAAAAATTACATTTATTAAAAATAAATAAAATTTTTTTTTTATAAATAAGACATATTTTTTGTTATATAATTAATTAATTAATTATATAAATTAACTATTAATTAAAATTTTACCACAAAAATAGGCAGGAACTGGGAAAACAGAAAGTACAAAAGACTTGGCAAAGGGACTGGGCAGACTTTGCATTGTGTTTAACTGTTCGGATCAAATAACTGCAGTTATGATGAATAAATTATTTAGTGGTCTCTGTTAATAAGGAGCTTGGACCTGTTTGGATGAGTTTAACAGAATCGACATCGAAGTTCTCTCCGTTATTGCGCAATAACTTTTGGTTATCAGAATGGCCTTGCTATAAAAAGAAGATGACAGAGTTTCTAATTTCGATTTCGTATATTATAAAATCTAAATTTTTAATTTAAATATTATAATTTTTAAATTTTATATTTAATTAATTGAATTTCTATATATTATTCGTTTAATAGGAAGGACTTAATATTCCTCTAAAAACGGGATATGGGGTTTTCATTACTATGAACCCGGGGTATGCTGGTAGAACGGAATTACCTGATAATTTAAAAGCCTTATTTAGACCAGTAGCTATGATGATTCCAGATTATTCAATGATCGCCGAAATTATGCTTTTTGCCGAGGGTTTCCAAGAAGCTTAAAATTTATCAAAAAAAATGGTTTAGCTCTATAAATTGTCTTCCGAGTAACTTAGTTAGTAAGATCACTATGATTTCGGAATGAGAGCTTTGAAAAGTTTGCTGGTAATGGCAGGAAGTTTGAAAAGAGCTGAGTCCAAGTTAAGTGAAGACGTGGTGCTCATTAGGGCTATGAAAGATGCAAATATTCCTAAATTTTTAAGAGATGATTTACCTTTATTTGAAGCACTAATTTAAGATCTATTTCCCTCAGTCGAAATTCCTGAACAGCCAAAAGGAGAACTCGAAAATTAGATCGTAAAAACCTTAGAAAGCCAAAAACTATAGAAAAAACCTGAGTTTGTCACAAAAATTATACAACTATTTGAAACACTTATAGTAAGATTTGGGGTAATGCTGGTCGGAAACAGCGGCACAGGAAAAACGAAATGCTACCACACTTTGGCGCTGGCGATGAGTAAACTGCGAGAAAAAGAGTTGGAAAAACTAGAAGAAATAGAGAAAAATTAGAAATTTTAGTAAGAAGAAGAAGCAGGCGAAAAAATGAAAATAAAAATTAACGAGCAGTACCAACACGTGGGCTACCACTGTCTGAACCCGAAATCGATAACTATGGGAGAACTTTACGGAGAAGTGGACCCTTTAACCTAAGAATGGGTCGACGGTCTGGCCAGTTCAATAATCAGAGACTGTAACAATTTAGCTTAAGATAGCGATTTTGACGCTAACAAAAGAGAGTGGGTCGTTTTCGACGGCCCTGTTGACGCTTTGTGGATCGAAAATATGAACACTGTTTTGGATGACAATCAGACTTTGTGTCTAGCGAATAGTGAGAGAATAAAATTAAGAGAATAAATGAGAATGCTGTTTGAGGTTTAAGTAAAAATAAATAAATTATATTTTATTAATAAATAAATATATACTTACTTTTAATTTTATTTTTTATTATTTTCTAATTCTTTTTAATTTTTGTAATTTTAAATTTTAGGATTTAGCCGTAGCTTCTCCAGCTACTGTTAGTAGGTGCGGAATGGTTTACTTATGCCATGAAGATTTAGGTTGGCATCCGTTTGTTTTGTCCTGGTTTGAACAGAATTGCGAGGTAAATTAAGAAAAAGCATAAGAAATGAACAAAATATATTTAGAAGAAGAAAATTTAGAGTATGTGAAAAATTCTTTTACTAATTTATTTGACAACACATGTAAAAAGTTCTCTAAATGCCATGAACCCTTCCCCACTACTGATATTTAAAGAGCCCAAAATATATGCAATTTCCTTTAAATTTATCTTTCCAAATTTAAAAATGATAAACACTTTGATGAGAATAAAAAAAAATTAAACCATATTTTAGCCTTTTCTTTTATCTGGGGTGTAACCGCAGGAGTCAGCGATAAAGATTATGATTAGGTAAAAAAAAAAAATACAAATAAAAGTTTAAATTTTAAAAATTTCATAATTTTTTAATAATATAAGTTGGATTTGGTGATTAAAGATGTGTTCTAACACCTAAGATTTCCCAAAGGAGAAACGATATTTGATTTCTACATAGATGATTCTTAAAAATGCTTTTTAGACTGGGAGTCACAATTAGAAGATTTTGTATATGAAAAGGACTGTAATTATTTCGATTTATTAGTTCCAACAATAGATACTACCAAGTATTCTTCAATTTTGGAATAGTTATTAGAAATATAAAAGCCTTGTCTGTTTACAGGTCCCACTGGTACAGGAAAGTCTGTGATAATAAAAAACCTTTTAATTAAATTAAAATCAACAAAAGCCACAAACTCGATTTTCCTGAACTTTTCGGCCCAAACGAACCCGAAATAAACTTAACTCGCAATCGAATCGAAGCTAAATAAAAAAGGAAAAACTTTATTCGGAGCGAGACCGAACGAAAAAATCGTAATTTTTATTGACGACATAAACATGCCCGCCTTGGAAGAGTACGGAGCTCAGCCCTGCATAGAACTCCTCAGACTGCTCGTAGACAAACAGGGATTTTTCGACAGATTTAAGCTTTTTTGGAAAAATATCGAAGATACCACCCTTATTTGTGCGGGCGCCCCGGCCGGAGGAGGAAGAAACCAGTTAACTCCTAGATTTGTAAGACATTTTAACGTCTTTTGTTTGCCCTAACCGAGCGACTCCACTTTGCAAAAAATTTTTGGCTCCATTTTAAAAGAATTCCTAGGTTCCACTAACTTCTCAGATTAATTGAAAAGACTTGTAGATGCCCCTGTCAACGTAATTTATTTAATACATTTAATTCATTAACAAATATTAAAAATGATAACGTCAAAAATGAGTTAGTTTTATAATTTAATTTTTTTTAATTTAATTTAAATTAGGGAACAATCGATGTTTACAAAACAATTAGTAAAGAATTGCTGCCCATTCCTAGTAAATTCCATTACACCTTCAATCTAAGAGATATCAGTAAGGTCTTCCAAGGAATGCTATAAATAAAGCCTTAATAATGCTAGTCACAAGAATCACTGGCTAAATTATGGGTTCACGAATGTTCTAGAGTTTTCGCAGATAGACTTGTTAATTAAACTGACGCTGAATGGTTCCAGGTATATTTTTATACTATAAATTTATTTATTTAATAATTTATTTAATAATTATATGATTTGAAAAAACATCAGCAGTTTATTATCATTTTAAAAAAAAAAAAGGAACTAATTGTATCTATAGTTAACAGATATTTCGGAGTTAATATGGATAAAGAAGTTTTGTTTGAGGTACCAATTTTGTTTAGTGACATTATGAAATTGGAATAAGGCTCTTCCATTTACGAAGAAATATAAGACAGAAAAAAATTCAAAAAAGCCTTAGAAGACAAATAAGATGACTATAATTTTGATTCCACTGACTAATTAGACCTGGTATTTTTTGAATAGGCCAACGAACATATTTAAAGAATTGCCAGAGTTTTAAGGTAAAAAATCTATATTTTATATTCTAAAATTTATAATTTTTATTTTAAAATAAAAAATTTATAAATAAATTAGGTAACCAAGAGGAAATTGCATGTTAATAGGAGTTGGAGGAAGTGGAAAACAATCTTTGTCAAAACTCGCTTCATTTATCATGAAATGCGATGTATTTTAAATTGAAATGATAAAAAATTACAATACAGTTAGTTTCAGAGAAGATTTGTAAAAATTGTTGAAAAAAACTGGTATGGAAATGAAGCCGACCTCTTTTATATTTACAGACGTGCAGATTGCCTACGAGTCATTTTTGGAAGACATAAACAATTTATTGAATACTGGAGAAGTTCCGAACCTTTTCTAGAAAAAAGAAGACATTGATGAAATAATGAACGGAGTAAGAAGCCACGCTATAAAGGCGAAAAAACCGGATTCTCCAGACGATCTTTGGAACTTTTTCATCGATAACGTAAGAAAAAATTTGCACATTATTCTGTGTATGTCCCCAGTTGGCTCCGCTTTAAGAATCAGAACTAGAAAATTCCCTTCTATGATTGACTGCTGCACCTTAGATTGGTTTTCTGACTGGCCCAAAGAAGCTTTGCTTAGTGTAGCTCTTAAATTTTTGGATCAAATTGAATTGCCAAATGCTTAAATGAAATCTGATTTGGCCGAAATGTGTATGACTGTAGCTGTAGATGTTGCAGAAACGTCTAATTTATTTTTCAATGAACTTAAGAGAAAAGTCTATACCACCCCTAAATCCTATTTAGATTAAATTTCTTTGTATTAAAAATTGTTAGCTAAAAAAAGAGATGAAGTCAATACCCTGAAAACTAAACTATCAGAAGGACTTGATAAATTGAACAAAAGTAATTAAATTGTAGCTAGTTTAAAAATAGAAATGCAAGATTTACAGCCCCAATTGGAAGAACAAAGCGCAAAAACTGAAATCGCTCTCAAATAAGTGGCAGAAGTAGAAAATTATATTTTCATCTCTTTTATTTTAATTTTAATAATTAATTAGAAATTTAAATTTAAAAATTAGAAAATATAATTTAAAAATTTTATTAAAAAAGGATAGATAAGAAGCCAATGAAGTAGAGGCCCAAGTTTCGGAGGAAACTCAAATAGTCAACGAAAAAGCCGAAGAAATTCAAATGATAGTAGACGAAGCCTAATAAGAATTAGACAAGGCTCTTCCTGCCTTAAAATAGGCCGAATTAGCTTTAAATACCATTAATAAATCAGATATAGCAAAAATAAAAGGGTATTCGTAGCCCCCAAGTGGAGTTATTATGGTTTTATCCGCAGTTTGTACTTTATTGGGTATTAAAGAAGACTGGAATTCTGCCAAATCTATGATTATAGAAATGGGATTTATCGATAAACTTAAAAATTACGATAAAGATAATGTGCCTGAAATTTATTTGAGAAAGCTAAGAAACTACACTAACAGGGCAGAATTCGACCCAACTTACGTGCAAAAACAGGACGAAGCTTGTAAAAGTCTTTGTATGTGGTGTCTCGCTATTGACAAGTATTCTAAAGTTGCCAAAGAAGTGCTTCCCAAAAAGCAAACTGTAGCAAAAGAGCAAAAAAATTTGGCCATAAAATAATAAGAACTTAAATAAAAACAAGATGAATTAGATAAAGTTAAATAAAAAGTTGCGTAACTGCAAAAAGACTGTGATGATACCATGGCCAAAAAATAACAACTTCAAGAAGACTTGTAAAGAACTGCAAATAGACTGGAAGCAGCCGAAAAATTAACTTATTTGTTGGGTGACGAAGGGTAAAATAATAATTCATTAAATTATTAAATAAAATTTTTTTATTAAATGCTAAAATAAATAAATTAATTAATTAATTTATTTCTTTTTTCAATATTTTTATTAATTTAATTATAGAGTAAGATGGAAAGATTAAATCGAATCAATCGGGAAATAGTTAGACGAATTAATTGGAAATGTATTCCTAAGTTCAAGTATAATGAACTATTGCGGTCCTTATACTATAAAATATAGGGAAAAATTATGTAAGTAATGGTATGATCAACTTGTTGAAAAATAAATACCTATTTCAGAAAATTATACTTTAGCAGATACTATGGAAACGCCTATTAATATAAGAGATTGGTAATTACAAGGATTGCCTAATGACTCATTCAGCGTTGAAAATGCAGTAATAGCAACTAAGGCTGATAGGTAATATAATTTAATATATTTAATATAATTTAATATAAATAAATTTTTTATTTTTACATTTTTTATTTTTTAGATGGCCATTAATGATAGATCCATAAGGGGAAGCAAATAAATGGATAAAAAAATAACTTGCAAGTTAGAATTTATAGATTATGAGATTCTCTGAAACCCACTATTTAAAAACACTTCAAAATTCTATAACCTCTGGGTATCCAGGACTAATCGAAGAAGTAACTGAATTTATCGATCCAGCAATTGACTCAGTTTTGCAAAAATAAATTTTCGATTAAGAAGGCAGAAAATTAATAAGAGTTGGAGATAAAAGAGTGGATTATGATCCTACTTTCCAACTTTTTTTGACAACTAAGTTATCAAATCCCCACTATTTACCAGAAACTTTCATTAAAGTTACTATTATCAATTTTTCTATAACTTTTGAAGGTCTACAAGATTAACTAATGTCTGATGTTATGAAAAACGAAAAACCAGAAATTGAATAACAAAGAGACGAAACTATTGTCACAATTGCCAACAGTAAAAAGTAATTACAAGAAGCTTAAGATAAAATTTTACAACTTTTGGCCGAAGCTAAAGGAATGATTTTAGACGATGTTGAGGTAATCCCTATAATTTATTTTTATTTTTTAATATTTTTTAAAAAATTCTTATTTAAAATTTTTTAATATATAGCTTATTTAAACACTGGAAACTTCTAAAAAATAATCAGCAGAAATTAAAGTTAAGTTGGAGGAAACCGAAATTATAGAAAAATAAATAAATGAAAGCAGAGACCTTTATGTTTCTATTTCAGTTAGAGGAACTATTTTATATTTTGTAATAAGTGATTTGGCCGGAATTGATCCCATGTACTAATTTTCTCTTTAATATTTCAAAAAACTATTTAACAATGCTATGCAAACAACTAAAGAATGCAATGTTTTAGAAGAAAGATTGACTTTATTAAAAGACAATATTACCAGAGTTATTTTCACTGACATTTGTAGAGGTCTATTTGAATCTCATAAAAGACTTTTCTCTTTCTTAATCACCACCTCTATAAAAAGACAAGCAGAAGAAATTTCCCCAGCAGTAAAAAATTAAATTTAATAAAATAAAATAAAACTTAAAAAAATAGAATTTGATAAAGTTAATAAGATCTTTAATTTATTATTTTTATCATTTTAGGCATGGAATTTACTTATCAGAGGGCCAGGAGTTTAAAAAGAAGGTAAAAAAGACAAATCTGAGCCTAATCCAGACACAAATTAAACTGACATAACAAAATAAGCTTGGTTCTACATAAATACAATAGCTTAGCAAATTGAGCCTCTTCAGAAATTGCCTAAACTTATAAAAGAAAATCTATCCCAATGGATAGTTTGGAAAGACAGTAGTGATATTTATAACGAATTGTTACCGAGCAAATTGCAGGAAAATTCGGGATTTATAAATTTTTATAAACTTTTGCTTATTAGAGCCTTTAGACCAGAAAAAATCCTCCACTCTTTTAGTCACTATATATCCTCTGAAATGGGCGAATTTTATGACACTATTCCGTCAGCTACTATGGCGCAAGTAAGTTTATTTTTACGTTTTTTAATTTTTTGTTGACAATTTTATAAATTTTATAATGTATTCCAGTAAATAAATTTATTTTAAAAATAATTTAATTATTCTTTTTTTAGCTTTACAACGACTCAAACAGCTAAATGCCAATAATATTCATCCTATCTTAAGGAGCAGATCCTACTTCTATGCTAATTAATTTTAGTAAAGAACAAAATAAAGATATAACTCCTAATGTTATTAGTTTGGGCCAAGGACAAGGTAAAAAAGCTGAAGCTTTGATAGAAAGAGCTAAAAGTGACGGCTCTTGGGTTCTTCTTTAAAATTGCCATTTAAGTAAATCTTGGATGCCCGAATTAGAAAAAATAGTTTAACAGTTTAATGAGCCTGGCTATATTTAAAATGAAGATTTTAGACTATTTTTAACTTCTATGCCCGTCGAATATTTCCCAGTTTCAGTCTTATAAAATGGTTTAAAATTGACCACCGAGCCCCCTAGAGGAATTAAGGCCAACTTGTCAAAAAGCTTCTAAGATTTAAACCAAGAGTATATAGATTAAGTGGAATTTAAAAAAGAATCTTGGTTTAGACTATTTTTTGGACTCACATTTTTCCATGCTGTAATTTAAGAAAGAAGGAAATTTGGACCCTTAGGATTTAATATTAGATATGAATTCAATGAAAGCGACTTGGATATCTCTAAAATAACCTTAAAAATGTTCCTAAATACTTAAGAAGAAGGAATTCCATATGATGCTATGCTTTATATGACGGGACATATTAATTATGGAGGAAGGTAAATAAATTTAAAAATTATTATAAAAATTAATAAAAAATTAAAATTTTTATAAAAATTAATAGGGTAACTGATGACTGGGATAGAGTTTGTCTCCTTAGTATTTTAAAACAGTTTTACACTAGCGAAGCTTTGGAAAAAAATTACCAATTTTCCGAATCCGGCTTGTACTATGCACCCAGCACTATGGAACTCGCAGAAATATAAAAATATATTAATTAATTGCCTAATATAGATGACCCAGAAATTTTTGGAATGCACGAAAATGCCAACATAACCTTCTAATAATAAGAAAGTAACAAATTAATTGAAACAATTTTATCAATTCAACCTAGAGATGCAGGAGCATCTGGCGGAGATGAAGGTGCTAAAAGCAATGACGAAATAGTAAAAAATTTTAAAATAAATGTTTAATTTTTTTTATAATTAATAAAATTATTATAAAAACTAATAAAAAATTTCTAAATTAATAAAATTTATTAAATACATATATTATAATAAATTCAGGTTACAGATATTGCAATTGAACTTGAAGGCAAATTACCTACTCTTCTTTTAAAAGAGTCAGGTTTAGAAAGCTTATTCGAATTGACAGAAGTAGGAGCATATCAATCTTTAACTACGGTTTTATTATAAGAGGTAAATTGATTAAGACTAAAATAAAAAAAACTTTTATTTAAAATTATTTAAATTAAAAAAAAAATTTTAAAAATCTTTAAATAGATTGAGAAATTTAACAGGTTACTCAAAGTTTGTTCTAATTCTTTAAGTGAACTATAAAAGGCCATTAAGGGATTTGTTGTCATGAGTTAAGATTTAGATGATATGTATCTAGCATTTTTAAATAATTAATTGCCTCCAATTTGGAAAAAAGTTTCATATGCTTCTCTAAAACCATTAAGTAATAAAAATTATTAAAATTTATTAATAATTTTTTAATTTTTTAAACAAAATCAGGTGGATGGTTTAAAGATTTAATTGAAAGAGTTGATATGATGAGAAATTGGCTGGTAAACGGAAACCCTTCTTGTTATTGGATCTCTGGATTTTACTTCCCACAAGGTAAAATATAGATAAACTAATACCTTATTCAATAAAAAAAATGAACTTAATTTAATTTTTTTTAAATAAACATCCCAAAAAATATTATTAAATCTAATAAATTTTTATTAATAATAACATAAATTTTTATTTTCTAGGATTCTTAACAGGAGTTCTCTAAACTCATTCAAGAAAATTCAAAATCCCAATTGACACCTTATCATTTAAATTCAGATTATTCGAATATGATTCGGAATATAAAACCAATGTACCTCCCGTAAATGGAGTATATATAAAAGGATTATATTGTGACGGAGCCAGGTGGAATGATAAAGCTAATACTTTAGAAGACCAACCTATCGGAACTCTATACAGTCCTATGCCCGTTATCCATTTCATTCCTGAGGAAAATTACCAAGTTCCTGAAGATAATTATTTGTAATATAATAATTATTTTATTTTTTATTAAATATTTATATTCCTTATTTAAAAAAATTCACATTTAAATAACTTTTTATCAAGATGTCCACTTTACAAGACCTCCAATAGAGTCGGAGTTTTGTCCACTACAGGACAGTCTACAAACTTCATATTAGCAATTGTAAATAAAAATTAAAATTTAAATATTAGTAGTTTTTAATTCAATTTTTTTAATTTTTCAAATTTTAGGGAATTCCTATAAAAAATACTAAACCAGAGTTTTGGACTCTTAGAGGAACTGCTTTATTAACCTAACTTGATAATTGATTATTTTGTCTTTTTACTAATTTATATAAACAGTCTACTAATATTAATATATTATGTACTATTTAAGTTTAAGTTATTCTATTATATATATATAAATATAAAAAAAAGTATATAAGTGTATTTTAAAACAATAATATTAGTACAATAATATATGAGTTTTTAATTATAGTAATATAAAGTATATATAATATTCTTCAGTTTTAAAATTATTTAGATGACCTTAATTTCTAATAAGACTCCTAATTTACCCATTGATAATTTAGAATGAATTTATTAAAAAAAAAAAAAAAAATATTAGAATTATATATTTGAAATATAAAAAAGCTTATAAAATGTATTTAAACGATATAGACAAAAAAAACTTATAACTTCACCAACAAAATATATAGAATATACAAAACCTACAAAATCAGTAACTCGGATACCTAAATCAATAAAACTTACCTCATAATTTTAACCAGCAAATAAACATACTTAAAAATGACGGTGATAATAATAATAAATTTAATTAATAAAATAATAGTAACAATAACACAGCGGAACAAATTCAAAATAGCAACTCGCAAATAGACGATGAATTAAACACAAAATAAAAAAGAAGAACCAGACACGACCCAGTTAACAGAGACTTTTTTTGTGGATGTGGCAAATCTTACCTTTCTTATCCTGCTTTATACACACATTTAAAATAAAAACATGGCGGCGTCCATCCAGCTGGAACTTTCTAAATACAAATTACTAAAAATTTATAAGTAAATACCAATAATAAGTTTGAAAAAAATTTTCATAAAATCTAATTTAATTTAATATATCAACTCTTTAAAAGGAATTATAAGTAGATTAATATGCTGTCTAATAAGAGCAAGTTTATTACCAGGTACAAATTTAGGATGTTTACGATGAAATCATCTCCTTTTTAGAAAATCAAGGATTTTAACCTAAAAAATAAGTATAATATCTATAAAATGAAAAATTTATAAAAATTATAAAATTAAATTATTTTAAAGGATATTGAAAAATCGTAATTAGGGTAAAAATTATTAGAGTAATTTCCCAAAGATTTATTTGAATCTGAAAAACAATATAACAAAATTTTCGAAATATTAATGAAATTGCAAAATCATTAAGAATATATAAGCTAGGTTATAGATGAAGAAACAGAAGTAAAAAAATCAGACTTAAATAGAATATTAGCATACTTTTTATGGCATCTTAAAGTAAACCAAAATAATCCCTAAATAATATTTTTAGTTTATGAGAATTAAGTTATAATTATATTTTTAAAAAAAAGGATAATTTAAGTATTAGCTGTATGAGAGATTTTTGTATATTTGTTTGTATATATAGCTAAGCGTTAAATTAATTAGGATGGAAAGCTCTCGGATACAATAATAATCCATAATATAGTGAATAAGAATTTTGCGAAGTTAATTCGGGAGAAAATGCTCTATTGATATGCAACGAATTCATAATCGATTTTTTGCCTAATTATTTCGAAGATAATCAAAATTATTTAAAAATTGAACCGTAAAATAGGTTATTAGGCCCGGAACCGGAAAAATTAAAAAATGCAGTATATTTAGTTCAATATTTTTCAAATTGGCTATTTGTCCTTAGATACAGCAAAGCAAAATTAAACTTATAAATTACACAATTTGAATAATAAAATTATGAATTCCAAAATGAAAATAAAATTATGAATGAAAACAAGTAAGATGAAAATAATTGCCTATAGTAAACTATAAATCCAGAAACTAATTATGATTATTAATAATTACGGTAAACAGATTCAATTATTAACTAATTAAAGTAATAAAATAGCGATATGTAGGTTTAAGATATAAGCAAAATTAATTCTATACACTTAACCGAAGGAATATCTGAAAAAAAGTAATCTGAAATGGATTTTTCATCATAAAATCAACAATGAATAAATGAAAATTAAATACAAATAGAATTTTATAATTTTACAATTTTAAATTTCATATAAATTATATAATAATAGTTTAATTCAAATAGAATATTGAAATTAATATAAAATAAATTATTATTATATGGTCTAAAAAATAAAAATCAAAATAAATATTTTATCTTAGGTTAATGAAATTTTATATAAATTAATAATAGTTTATAAAAGGAATTTCTATATAGGCACCTAATATTTAATATTACAAATATATAATTTATATTATATTAGATTGTTAATATGAATATTGATTTTAATATTTTTATCTAATTATATTCTTTTTGATTATTTTATTTAAATCTTTTAAAATTTATTTTAATTTATTATCATTTTTATTAGCAAATAATTCTCAATTTAAAATATATTCAGCATTTATTTTTTATATTATATATTAATTTAAATATTTATGTATGTTTATAATATTATAGGGAAAAGAATTTATTTTCAATTTAAAAAATGAAAGTTTTACTAAATTAAAAACTACTAAAAAATTAGCTTGACATCATTAAATGTGTTTAAAAACTATATTGACTTTCATTTTTCATTGATGTTTTGGTTTATTTTTTGTTCTTGTTAATATTTTAATTTTTAATTTTTATTATTAATTATTTATTACAGCAATTATTATTAATTAAGACTTAATTTTTTTAATTAAAATTTGAATTAATTTGAAATTAATAGTTAGTTATTATCATATATTATAATATTAGAAATTATTTATTAATAAAAAAAATAATTGTTTATTATTTGAAATTATTATAATTATGAATAGAAGAAATAAAATTGGTACCAAATTAAATGACTTATGGGCTTGGTAATTAAAAATAATAAAATTTCAATACGTATTAAAAAAAAAATTTTATTTATATTTTTTTTTTACTTAAATTTTAAGGGATGTTGAAGATCTTTCATAAATGTAAGGTCCATTAGCCGTTTAAGAATATATATAAGAATTAATAAGTAAGTTAAAATTATTAAGTAATATTTAAGTTGGATTAAATTTAATATAATAAAAATAGGAAGTGATCCTTCAGATATTTAAAAAATCATAGAGCCTCCTGAAAATACTGATATAAATGTATGGCAATATGAACATCTTAGATAATTTATTTTAGAATTAAATTTATTAGTAACACAACTTAAAGGAGAATGCACTTCTTAATCGTGTCCAAAAATGAAGGCTTCTGACGATTGGCTATACGTCTGCGCTGCCCATTAATAAGCATAAGAAGTATATAAATAATTAAATTTAAATAAAACTTAAATAATTTTGTAAACTCTTTTATATAGTGTTCAGCAATAGATTATATGATACATAACTTAGATTAATCCACCTCTATATTGTAAAATGTTAAAAATTACAGCAGCAGGTAAAGATAATTTGCATTGTTTTTTATTATTTAATATTTAATCTATATTATTTTAGAGTTTCTATTCCTTAAGCCGCCGTATAAAATTTAACTCCTATTGTTAGAAGACTATATAGACTTTTTTCACATACATATTTTAACCATAAATAAATATTTGAAGAATTTGAGGTAAAATTGTTAAAATATAATTTTTATTAATGTAAACTTAACTATTTCTTATTTTAAGAATGAGATGTATCTATGTTCAAGATTTACTGAATATGCAACAAAGTAATTAAATAATTTTTTATAAAAAACTTTTATTTTAAATAATTATAAATTATAGATTTAAAATGATGCCCTCTAATTTGCTAACAATTCCTAGTCAAGTTTTAAAAATTAGTGAACCGTATGGAGAATAATAATAATAACAAGATTAATGAAAATATAAATAAATATAAATTGTATAACTGTTGTAAATATAGAATTTTTAATTAAAATGATATAAATTATAGTAAATTTTTTTTATTTATTAAATAATTATAAAAGTTTTTATATTTTTAATTAAATAAGTTAGTTTAATTAATATATTTGGAGTTACTTCAATTATTAAAATATATTTTACATTCAATAAAAAAATAATAAAATACTCTTATTGTTTAAAATATAAATTAGAAATATAATAAAATGCAGAATAATTTGAATAAATTTGAAAATAATGATTTCTAACAAAGAAATAAAGAAGAACATATAGTTTCTTTTAAAAATAAAATCTAGAAAATGATGCCATTTTTAACCATAGGTGAAATAAATGAATATATTGAGAATTATTAAGACAATATTACAGTGTATGGGTTTGATATCAAAGAGGAAAAAGAAAAAATATTAGTCTACTTTATGAAAAAATAAAGTTATTTGAATAAAATTATTAATGAAATTGAACAAAAAAGCTGTTTTCATCATTAAAATGAACATAATTTATAAATAAAAACTAATCTTTAATAAGACATCGATAATAAATTAGAAGATAAAAAAATGGAAAATCAGCAAAGTAATATATAATAAAATGGAGCAAATGAGAATGACAATTAAAATCTGAATTAAAACTAAACTTTATAAAAAAATATCTAAGAGTAACAAAAAAATAAAATTCCTAAAACAAACGAACAAAGATAAAAAAAGGTAAATCAAATTCTAAAGGAGGCTTAAGAAGAGTATAAGTAAAAAAATAAATTTCAATTTGAATAACAGTAAATATAAGTTTTTAGAGAATCAAAGGTAACAAAAGCTTTAGAAAAATATGTTTACTAGTAGAAAATAGCTGCCAATAACAATGCTTTAAACGAAGGATTTGAAGCTGTAAAAAATAAAATAATAGAAACTTTACAATTTCTATAAAAAAAATAAGAAGAAAAATAATCAATAAGTTAGGAAAATAGCTATTTACCTTTATAAGATTAAGCAGTCATATTTGATACAAATGGTGACTTTTTTTGCCAATGTAAACGAGGCTCTGAAAAACATAATAGACTTATATAGATTCTAAAATATTTATTTACTAAAATATTACCTTTTGACTTATCAGATGTAAATGAGGATTTTTACGTGTTTTCTATTAAATAAAAAATTATTGATATGTTTATTAAAGATTTAAAAAATGATAAAGAAGAGAATGAATTAAATGATTTTGTAATAGATAAAATTAATAATTTCATTTGGTTTTATTAAGAACAATTTAAATTTATATGAAACAAAGCGCATTTAACTATATAAGTAAAATATATTTATATTAAATTTTCATGAATTTTATTAATAATAATTCATCTTTTGTTGACTTCTTATGTCTAATTGTTATTTTTATTTGAATCCTATATAAATTATAATTTAAAATATAAATAAAATAATTAAATACTATAAAAAAATTATTTGTACTAGACTAATATGTTTTTAAACATTGTAACTACTTCCTATTTTTTAGTTTTTTAAATTTATACTTAAACCTCTTTAAGGAATTTCAAATTATTTCTAAATTTACTTGGGTGTATTATAAGATGATTTGTACATTTTTAATTAGTACTTTATATCAGGTTACATTTATTAATTAAAAAAACTTTTTGAATAGCTTAGATTCTCGCTATTTTACTATACTTAATACTAATGTCTTTAAAAAGACCTTTAATTCTTATTATCCTTTGTTAATAAATAATAATTTCTTCTATCAACCTAATTAATTGAATCATCCTTTTAAAAGTTTTAATAATATGAGTTGTATATGTCTATATTTTACTTTTATATCTTTTATTGCAAAGGTGGCTTATTCCCATTTTTCTACATAACTACAATTGTTTTTTAATTTTATTATTGTTCTAACGGAAATAATACTTAAATATAATTAGATATTAATAAAAAATATCACTAAAAATTATAATATTTAATATTACTAGAATGCTTGCCTTCACTTAAATTTTTTTTGATAGCTTACTATATTAAATCTCTAAATAATTTATTAAATAAAGATTAATTTTATATTTAATAACGTTTAAAATAAAAATAATAAATACCCTTTTTTAAATTAGTGTCTTCTATGAGCATTTTATGAATATGTTTATATTGGAGCAATAGGTATTGTATTGTATATATGTTACAAGTTATTTACTGGAACAGTAATTTCTAGTTATTACTCTTATTTTAACATTTTATTATCTATTTAATTTCTGTATTGTCCGTTTGTTGTTTAGGGTCTATTGTAAATAGGTAGCCTTTTTTATTATTTATCACATTTACAGTAATTTTAACTTTTTTAATAAAAAAAATAAAATATAAATTAAAAGTTGATAGATCTATTTTTATTTAAGATAAAAATTTACATTTAATTGAAATAATCTTAATTTAATTCCTATTAGTTTTGTTCCATTTCTGACGATACTTATTTTTTTTATATATGAATAATTGGTTTTTAACACGTATTACATTTTAATTATTTGCTTATTTAATTTTTAATTTACTAATCATTTTTTTCTTTCTATTTTTCTTTAATATAATTTATGTCTTATTTTTTTTCTTTTACACCCAAGTTATTATGTGATTATGATTCTATCAAATTTTTTTTCTTTTTTAATTTCTATTTTGATTTATTTTTATATCTTTTGATTTGGTTAGTTTAATGATATGAGTCACTTTATATTTTTAACAAGGCTTTCTAATTGACTTCCAAATTTTTTTAGAATTATTTAATATATCTTTCCTTAAATAAATTTAATTAAAATCATTGAAAACCTATTATGTTATTTAAATTACATCAAAATCTTCATCTGATGATTCACTATCAGAACCTCCCTCACTAAATTAATCTGATTCCGCATTATTTTAAAAATCAATATCCTATTTTTTTTTTATTAAATTAAGTACTAAAAATTTACAATTCATAAAAATAATTTTACACCAAAAATATCTTCAAATGGAGACTATTTAAGCTATAGCATATCATTTTGTTGTTATATTTTTTTTTAGACCCAATTTTTTATTTCATTATTTTTATTATTTATATTTTTTTTGCTTTGAATTTATATTTGACTAGCATTCTATTTATTCTAGATGTAACTGTCTTCTATAAATTTATTCTTACTAATATTATTTTTCAATTAAGTTCTACCTGATAATTATTATTATTTGTTTTTTTTTTTATGCTTACTTTTTTCCATAATAGTTTCAGGAATTTCTGATTTAGATTAAATGTAACTCTTATTTTATTTTTGACTTTACTTATTTGTAATTTTATTAATTTAATGATAGTATTTAGTAGATTTAGAATTTGATTGAGAATCTTAATCTAAATTATGTTATGTTTAATTACTATTTTAATTTATAATCAATGATGATTGATGACCATTTCTTTTAAATTTGCTAACTTTAAATTATGATTTTTATTCTTAACTGTTATTGACATAATTATTATTAATAGAAAATGATTATGCTTTACTATTTAGTTAAATATTTACACTTTCTCCTTCTAATTCACTATCACTAGTAAAATCAGATTAACCAGATAAATTATTAACCTAAACATTAAATTATTTGAAATAATTAGATTCATTATTTTACAATAACCCTTATTGTTTTTAAAGTTCGTATTATTTTTCTAATAATTTTGGATCTAACTTACACTGTACTTCTAAATATTTTTCTATCTATTCTACAAAAATGTTACCCATTTTAATCCAATCATTTTCATTAAAATCAAAATTTTTTAAACTTCCGTTTTCCAACGTTTTATAGTATTATCCGTTTGAAGATTCTATGGTATAACAATTATTAATTCCGTATTTATAATGAAAAACCGCCCTAGCAGTAGATTTTTTACCTTAAGAAATTTTGAATATACTCGAATGAAATCTAAACATTCCTTATTTACAATCATTTAAAAGCTTTGGTAATAATCGACTATTGTAATAGTTTATATCCCAAATTGAAAATTATGGTGCATAAGAAAATATATTTTTCTTTACGCTATGTCCATGAAAATCTAAAAACATTTCCACTTTTTTAAAAATATGTATTTATTCATTTATAAATTTTTTTAACTATATAACTGATGGAAAAAGTAGTTTATTTTCAGATTAAAATTATCTATTTAAATCTCTTCCCTGCAAACCAGTTCTATAATTACCCATAATTACTCCATCTATATTTAACATAGGAATAATTTTAAAAATACACCTAAATTAAAAATATATATTTTTTTTTAAAAATTAAAATATACTTATTTTATATAAATTATATATATAAATTTATATTGACTTCTATAAAAATTTTCTAGCCTCATAAGAATTATTATATTATTCATCAAGTAATTTTTCTAAAACGCCATGCATCAGCCATGATCCGTTAGCTTCACCAGGGTGAATTCTAGCCTGCATAATAATTAATTTTCTTGTATTTAAAGGAATAGATTTTTCGCTATTAAAATCAGTAATTGTCAATAAGGGAATATCTATACCAGATAATGTTTAGCATAATCTTTCTCTTTACAGTATATTAATTTTTTTCTACCTTAGGATTTCTGTTTTTTAATTTAAAAATTTTTCTAAATATGAATAGTTATAAGGAACACAATAACTAAATTATATTTCATCATCATCATACATGCATGAGTATTAAAATGATAAATGATAGTAATTTTTCTTTTAATTTTATTACAAATCATCCATAAAGTTAAATCTACTAGGTTTTTTCTAATAGCTTACCTGCCAGTGAATTAAGTTTATTAAACGAAATAAAAATTTTAAATAACATTTTTTAAAAGATAAAAAAAACTATTTTTAAATGAGCTAAAAAAAACTATTTTTAAAATGTGCTAAAAAGTGAAAAAAAAATTTGATATATTAAAAAATAAAATAGTATTTATTATATTACATTTTCTCCACCTTACTAAAAAAAAAACTGTTTTTGCATTTTACTTGCTTAAATTTTTGAATTAATATACGGCCTCATTCCACGAATATATAAACACTTTTTCTTTGTAAAATTAGCTATATTAAATTTATAAATGGTTCCTTTTTTCATATTTTTAACTTTGAAATTAAACCAATGTGTATGTCCTTTTGTATTACTATCGCTTCTCATAAATAGTTCATATTCATATGAATTAATTTTTATAGCCAAATCTAAATTTCCTCCTTCAAATTTAGAATCAAATTATAAATATTATTTATTATCTTTAAATTTTGGATTCATCCCCTAAAAATATTTGGCTTAAATTTATTTAACTGGATTTTACTGAAAAAATTGTTAAAAAAATTAACTGTATTAGGGATTATCTTACTATTTTAAAAAATTCAAGTGTCTTATATAAAGTTATAATTAATATTTAATCATTATGATAATATTCAATATTTATTCAATAAAATTTACTTATACTAGTATACTTGATTAGATTATGAATACTATTAATGTAATTCCAGTGAATTATGGGGTCTATAACCTAGATAAATTATATCATATGGGGAATTTTCATTAATAATTATATTCTAAATTATATTTTGAACTTATTTATTCTCAAATAATAAAGGAATAGGCAATGTATTGTTAATTTTTGGAACCCACCTGTTTAATTAATATATTTTATATTTTAAGCAATTTTTTAAATAAATAAATATTTTACCCAAAAAGCATATCAGGCTCTAAAGAATATTCTTTTTTAACAATTTCATTTGCTGGTTAAAGATCATTAAATTTTTCTTTATTCAATTTTTCTATTTAACTTCGCACATTTAAATAATTTTTTACATTTTAATATCCTTTTTATTCTTATAAATCATTATCGCTTTCTGTGTCACTTTCAAAATCTGAGATTATCAAATTTTTATTGCTCAATTATTAATTTCTTTTCAACATTTTTATTTTTATAATTTTAATTTTTGATTTATCAAAGTTTTTCTAATTGTTGAAATTAGAAATTATTTTAAAACCCCTCAAAAATTAAAATAATTTCTAAACGTCTTTTATAATTTATCATACAAAAAAAGATTATTTATATGGGTAATCTATCCTGATACAATTAAACATAAACTTATAAGTAAAATATTAAATTTATAACTTCTATAGTTTAAAATGTTATATATAAAATAATTTAATATTAGTTCATTATATTTTAATTATATGGGTAATTAACTTTCGAAAGGTAATCCAACTTTATTAAATTCTATTCATTATGTCTTTTTTATCTAAATCTTGCAATTCTTCATATTTAAAAGATGAGTTAATATTTTTTGGCAAATAATTTAATTCATCTTTAAATTTTTCATGAAGGTTTTCTAAATTTAAATTTTTTTTTTCTAATTATGTTATAAGATTCAAAACAATTTTGTATGTTTCATTTAGCAGTTATATATTATTAACCTATATTTAAATAAAATTAATTTAACAAATTACTATAAATAATATTTTTAAAAAATATTACATGATCATATATATTAATTATTTTGTCTTTTTCATTTTAAACTTCATTCTATTTTTCAGTTAATGATTTAAAATCTGAACCTACTTTAGATGAAGCTGCTTATTTATTAAATATAGATTAATTTCCAGATTTTAATCTTTAACTACCGTTATCCGTGGTTCTAGTTAGTTGAACTTATTAATGTGTTTTTATTACTTTTTCGTCTTTTAGTAAAACTTAAGCCTTCATTTTAAAAATATTCTCTTTAACATTAAAGTCATCCTATGAATATAATAAATTATTTTAAATTTATAATAAAAATTAATTTCAATATTTTTAATTATTTTAATTTTTATTTATTAAATAAAATTAATTTACAAGAAAAGATTAAACTATATTTAAAAATGCAATATTGTGAGGAGTTTTATCAGATAGGAATCCGTCAACAACATAATTATAAGATATTTCTATCCACCTTTGAGTTTTTTTTGGAAAGGCTTTGCTACAAGCTTCTTTGTAGTCATCGAAGTTTAAAATATTGTCATTGGCAGAAATTCTAGTTTTAACTCTATTGAAAAAATCGTCTAGCTCTATAAATCTAACTTCCATATAACTATTTATAACTGCTCTAGCAAACCTATCAAATCTTATACAATTTTCTTCACCCTCTTTTTCTAAGCCTTCATAAAGTCCCCAAGGATCATTTTACCTTATAAATAAATTTTAATTTTTACAAATTACTTGTTAATATACATATTTTTTTCATTACCTAGCTTATAAATCAAGCTAAAGTTCATTTAAACAACATTTGTCAATTAAATTGATATCTATATTTTATAATTAATCTTCTACTATCATGCTTATCCAAATTTTTTTAGCCACTTCTATATTTACTAAATCCATCCCCCTTAGATTAATATTTTATAATAAAGGTAACCAATTATTACTACCATAAAAATTAATTTTGCTTCTTATTTTAGATGCACATTTAATATAAATAGAATGAGCTTCTTTCGAATGCATAAAAAGCTTTCTAAATTTTTCTTTACTTAATTTTTAATCTTAACTCAAAATTATTCTATTAATTTTATTAATTATTTTCCATATATACTTAATAATAATTTAAATAATTATATTACTAATCGCTTTCATTGTTTAGAAATTTATCTAAATTGCTTAACTCTCCAAATATTTTAAATCTTTCATGTTTTTAATTTAGATATTTAAGGCTCAATAAAAAATCTTTCATAATAACTTCCCCCATTTATTTTGTTCCAAATTTGCTCAAAAACCATTCAGGTATATAATCTTAAAGATCTAATTTGAAATATTTATTAAATATACATTTATATTTTTATATATAATTTTATAGGAAATTTTTATATTTAATAAAATGATTAAATAATAAGCTACTTTTTCCTGGCCTAAGTTCTGCCTCATCGTATATATCGGATATAATTTTATCAACTAAAATTGTATTTATAATACTAACAGACCACTGTTTGCTTTGTATCGTAGCACCAGATATATGATACTAGGGGTTTTAAATTATAGAGTTATAATTTGTCTGTTTTTTCTAAATATTTTTAATCTCATTGATAAATGTACATTAAACGCCTTTTTCATCAGTTGTAAATTATTTTAATTTTTATAATGATGCTTATTCTTTTTCTGCTCTTTTTCTTTCACCCAAAGGATCAATATTGATTTCAGTTAATCTTCGTATTATAACGCAGTTAAAAATATAACAAATAAAGAAAAATATTAAAAAAATATTATTAATTACCTTTATATGGTCTTTTAAAGTTCATGTGATAATTTTGAATTTTCTTTCTTCAATTCCAAGATTTCATTGTTCATTTATTAAAATTATTAATTATATTATTCTTTACCAAAAATTTGTTTATAATCAGTCAAATTTAAGTTGGATTTGTAAATTTACTAAGTTCCTCGTACATTTTAATGAGCTGCTTATTTTTCTTGATTTATATTTTCTATATTTCTATCTTGTTTTTCTTATTATAAATTTTTACATAATAGAGTAACCTCTTACAATTGTAATTCTATTTCATTAATTTTAGCTAAACAATTATCTATTTTTTGAAATTATGATTTAACCAATTCCTCTATCGATTCAAATAACTTATATACTTTTTCATTATTCTATTTAATATTAATAAAATATTTATAATTATTTCATTATATTTTTTAAATTACCTTATTTGACTTTAGCAAACTTTTAAATTAATATAAAGATTTTATATAAATATCTTGTTCAGGCCGAACCTTACCGAAACTCCCCAGTTCTACATATTAATAATTGTAGCATTCAATCAACATCTTTAAAGCTTCATAAAAATCTGTCAATAATATGATTTCTTTTTCTTGAAAAAGATTTATTTTTTTAAAATTATCTTCAATATTATAAATAAAAGTTTCGTAATAATCATATAAAATTTGGATTTCACGTTTCATTACCAGCCCAATTTCTTTAGGACCATCATTTTCTTTATCTTAAAGAACATTTTCCAAAAAAAATTAGTTGTATATGTTCATTATTTTGGTATATCTTGCTTTTTTATATTTAATTTGTTATTTTAAATTTAAATATATATATTAGAATTAAATGTAAAATTAAATAATACTTTTTTGTAGCTAATTGAACTCAATCGATTTACGCTTTTTTATAAATTCTTTAGTCTATTTTTCTAATTTTGTGAAGTTATCAATAAAAAATAATAAGTCTGGTGCCAAAGGTCCCAAAATATATAATACATTTGATAATTTAGTAACTTGACCTTTTTTAATCTCATTTTTTTATAAATTAGCTTCAAACTATTTATTTTACAATTATTCTTGCTTTTTTTTGTCTAGTAGAACTTTTGGAAGATCATACTTTTTTTGCTTAAATTTTGACTATTTCAAAAATATTTGAATTTATGGTAAGTATATAATAATAAAAATTTGTTTACTTAGGTTGATAAAAGCAATTTATCTATATTTAATGATTTTCCGAAATTTCTCTACTCTCCATCCTAAAACTAATTTTGTATATTTTTTTCTATGGGAGAATTTTATCTCCTTCTTTAAGTTCTCTACGTTTGCTAAGTAGTTTAAGCTCTTTGGGGACTGTAAAATCCTTTTGTAGTCTTTTAAAAATAAAAGTGAGTTTTTTAATTGTTCATTTTGAAAATTTTATTGTTATTTTTAATTAGAAAATAATTAACTTATTCTATATTCTATAATATATTATAATATTAATTTCAAAAAAAAGTGACTAAATATTTATTCTAAATTTTTGTGATTTTAAGAACACAATTTGATAGAAAATTATTAATATATAAATTATTAGTTTATCAACAACATTTTTATTTGTTTTTTTTGGATTTAGAGTTATTGCTTGTCAGTCTTGAACTTTAATTTGTACTTTATGAGGCTACTTATTAAATTTTTTTACTATTTTTATCAAAAGCAGAATTGTTCAGAATTCCATTACTAAATTAATATCCATAAGAATTTTAAATAGTGGTTTAATCTTATTCACTTAAAATCATAACTATTTCTTTTAAATAAAATGATAAGTTAAAAATAATTTTTTTGAAATATACTTATATAAAATACCTTTAGCAAGACTTAAAAATGCATCTTCTATATTATCTCCTCTTTTAGCACTCACTTCAAAATACCCTAATTTGTTTTTTTTTGCGAATTCTACTGCTTCTTCTTTAGATACTTCCCTTTTTTCCTCAATGTCAAATTTATTACCTACCAATAATTTAATTATACCTTCATCACAAAATTCATCTATTTCTTTAAGATTTTATGCAATATTTATAAAAGATTATTTATTAGTAATATCAAAAATTAAAATCGCTCCTATTGCATTTCGATAATAATTTACTGTTAACGCCTTAAATCTTTCTTAACCCATAGTGTCCCTTCAATTTAAAATTAAATAAATAAATGCATTATTAATATAATAAATTAAAAATTTTTTTTTATTGTGGTTTAAATTTTTTTTTACCATATTTAAAGAGAAACAATTTGTTTTTCTTTTTCTAAAAATAAATTTTTGCTGCAATATTCTAATCCGATGGTAGGGGCATAATTTGATTAAAAATCTCCTCTTACATATCTTTAAATTACCGAGGATTTTCCAACCCCAGAATTTCCTTAAAAAAGTAAATTAATATATAATATAAATATTTTTATATTTTTATATACCTACTACTATTATCTTCAATAATAAAGGCTCTAATTAACTTGAATTCATTTTTATTTATATTATTTTTATTAAATACTTAATGTTATAGATAAAATAAATTCTTCTTATTTTATTAGTATAAAAGAATTTTTTAAAAACTTAAAGTGGTTTATAGTTTGGAATTATTTTATTTAAAATATAAAATTTAAAATAAATAAGATAGGAATTCTATTAATAATTATTAATTTATAGCAGCTTAGAATTTAATAATAATATTATCTTTAAGTAAAACCACTATTAACTTGCTAAATTTATTGTAATTTAAATAGAATATAATAATTTCATTAAATTTTATTAGTATATTAATAAGTTTAGTATTATAAAAAACTAAATAAAACTAAAAATAATGATAAATTTTTTTTTGAAGAGTTCAAGTTCAAAATAACATAGTTATAACGGATTTAGCTAAAAATAAGACAATAATGATTAATATAAATTATAAAAACCAATAAATAAGGTATAAAACATTGAGTCTTCTATAACTTAATATGAACAAAAAAATTACTCAAAAAAATCCACTGATTTTATTGAGTCTAGCAATAATTCTTCATTTAATAATAATAATTCTCTCTCATAAAATGATTTAAATAGCTATTAAATCATGAGTAAAAAGCAATTTGATGATTAAGTGTAGAAATATGAGATTTCATAAAATTATTCAGAGTAGAATTAATATTTACCGAAAATTACCGTTAAATAAGAATCAGAATAGTATACTAGTTTTTAAGATAAAAGTTAATTAGAAATTTAAAACTCAAACATAAGCTTATAAAATATTTAAATATAATATAATCATAGTTAAGAAGATTTTTTTTAATTTTTGATTTTTGAAGAAAATCCCTAAGAAAATTAAATCAAAATTTTAAATTATAATGAATGGAAATAGGTAATATAGGGTAGACCAAGAAAATTTACTTCAAATTTAATATTAAGAAATAGTTTACGAGCAGGAATACCTAGCAATTTAAGACCATATATTTGGTTTTGGCTTACCGAAATTAAGTAATAAAAAACTATTCAATTATAATTTTTATTTATATATGAATTAAATTCTTAAATAACTTGCATACTATATAACTATTAAATAAAGTTTTTATTTTAATAAAATACCTAAGTGTATATTTTAAAATACCGTTTCACAAATTCAATAAAATTTAATATGAAATTAATTATTTAGGTAAATTGAGAAAAAGCACACTTAAAATCTATTTGAAAATTTAAGTTAAAAGTAGAGCTTATATGATAAGTAGATACAAATAGATATTGAAAGAACATGGGTAAATAATGAAAGAATATCTGAAACTCAAAGTAAAATTTTATTCAGAGTTTTAAGGGCTTATGCTAACTTGGATAAAGAAATTGGATATAGTTAAGGAATGTCTATGGTTGTTTCAGGAATTTATAATTCACTAGAATTTCTTTTAACGGAATAAAAGCTTTCTGAAGATAGTTTAGCTAAAAAAGTATTCTGGCTATTTTACTATATATGTTATATACTTAACTGGAAAGAAGTATATAAAATTAAAACGAAACCTTTCAAAATGATTTAAACCTTAGACAATAAAATAAGATAGTAATTACCATTAGTTTATTCACATATGTAAAAATTTGAATGCACAACTTCTCTTTGCTTTTTTGAGTAGTTTTTAACCATATTCATGCAACAAGGTAGAAAAAATTTATAAAAAAGAGTTTTAGATCTCTTTCTATTAGAAGGCGAAAATATAATATATTAAATAATACTAAGATTTTTACAGTTAACTTAATACCAGATTTTATAATAAAATTCGATGGAATCTCTTAAATAATTTTTAAAAAATGATTTGATATCCTATTGTTATAAAAAATATTCGACATAATTTGCATCTCAGGTTCATTCCCCATGATAGTTTAATGCAAAATTAAAAAAATTAATTTTATATCTCAAGTTACTTAAAACTTTGAATATATTAAAATATTAATAATTAAAACATATACTAAAAAATAGTTTAATAAATACTTTATTTAAATCAAAATAGAATTAAGGCTGATATAATAAAAATATTATTAATAATTACATAATTTATTATTGTAAAACTGAATTAATATATAAAAATATTAATATTCTATATAATATATATACAAAAATATTTAAAATTACTTTAAATATATGTATCTTCATCTTTAAAAATATAATAAAACATAATTTTACTATTTTGTATATTTCTCAAAATAATATTAAAATTTTTAAATAGAAAATGTAAAGTTACCTATATAAAAATTTTAAAATTTTATTATTTTTATAAATGAAACATAAAAAATATTTTAAAATCTTTAAATTTGGGGTATATATTTACTTTTACTTTACATGTTTTAGAATTTGTAGAATAGAATTTAATTAATTGTAAAATTTAATATTTAATCAATCAGCTAGAATAACATTATTATATTTATATAAAAAAATGGAATAAGATGATCAAAGTATTAAGGTAAATATAATTAATTAATAAAGTTTGCCTTTCAAATAATAAAAAAATTTAAATAAAGGAAAAATGCCACTCTAATTATTAAGCAGTAAGTGGTAATTTTGCTTTTAAAAGACATGATGATTAAACTGATAAATGTATGGATTTTAATTGTTATGAAATGGGAGAAAAGCTAGGATCAGGAGCATTTGCTTAAGTAAGAAAAATATATAGATATTTCTAAGAATTTGAAAATGGACCAATATTAAAATGGCCTTATGCATGTAATAAAAATAATATTTAATATGTAATTGCATAATATTTTATACTATATATTATTCATTTATATTTATTAATTTTTAATGTAATTTAATATAAGGCAAAATTTTGAAAAAAAGTAAACTACAGAGTCTTTAATTAATGAGTGAAGATGAAGATGGGATACCCAACTTTATTGATGGTTTGGATTAACTAAGATAAGAGCTTGATATTTATTAGTAAAAGGCCCTAAAAATATTTTAGAATATTAATAATTATTTATAATTTTATTTTTATTTTTAGGTATTTAAATCACAAAAATATTTGTAAGTTGTTTGAAATTTTAATTGATGAAGATGAATTATCAGATTTTCCAGATTAAATTTTTTTGATTATGTAGTATTGTAATCTTGGAGAAATTATGGAATGGTAAAGTAATGATTTGTAATTCGTAAGAAATTAGAAAATAATGGAATTTATCATGCACAAGCATAATATAGGAATTGGATAAGTACCAGGTCTTTCAGTATAAAAACCACTAGGAATTATAAAATAGACTTAATTTTCCATTCTAAAATTGCCTAATTAATATCAAATTGAAAGAATAGCAAAGGTTTTATTTAAATAGGTATTGTAAGGAATTTAATATTTACATAAACATAACATTGCGAATAGGGATATTAAACCTCAAAATATATTATTTAAATCTTATGACGAAACTAAAGATGGATATATAAAAATAGCTGATTTTTCTACAGCTAAGTAAAACATTAATATAAATTAATGTTTAAAATATCTAAAATAATTCTTTTCAATTATTATTTCTAGAATGTTTGAAAATAAAGATTAAAAAACTGATTAAAATTGTGGTACTCCTGGATTTTAATCCCCAGAAATGGTGAGAGGAGACGAATACAACCCATTTAAAAATGATATATTTGCCTTTGGAGTTACGTTGTATTCTTATATTTGTGAAAAATTACCATGGGATTTGAACAGAGATTCTTAAATGACAATAGATTAATAATTAGAAAATGCTGTTTTGAAATAATAAATTAAATTTAATGATAATATATTTTCATAAGAAGTCTAAGAAATTATAAATTTATGTTGCTAAAAATAAGAAAAATTAAGGCCTGATGCAGATGAATTAATTTAATACAAGTGGTTTTAATAGTGAAATATACTTCAAATATTTAAATATATTAATAATAACTATATTATATAAATTTGTAAGTATAGTATTTGTTAAAGAAATTATAAAATCTGACACAATAATTGCAATTCCACGTTTAATCGATTTAATAGTTAATAAATTAATTAAATATTATCAATATTTTTATTTTTTACTAAAATTTAATAAAAATAAATAAAATAAAATTAAAAAATGGACGATTTTAAAGTTTGGTACAACTAATAACCATTTTTATCCAGAACATATTTGACCTGCGTTATACTAACAACAACCGTGGTTTCTTTTGGAATAATAAGTCCATATCATATTAATTTAGATTTAGTAAAAGTATTTAGTTCCGTTTAAGTAAAACAAAAAAAATAAATGAGATTAATATCATTATAATTTTCCTTTTAAATAAATAATTTAAAATATTTATAGATTTGGAGATTAATAACTAATTTTTTCTTTGTCGGAACATTTAGCTTCAATATAATTTTCGCCTTATTCTTCTTGTAATTTCCAATTTTATAAATATATTATGGTTTTTATGTTATTAAATAAAATTATTTAATATAAAAGACATTTCGCCATATCAAGAATTGAATCTTTATACTCAAAAAGAAATTATGCAGATTTACTATACTTAATTTTATTCACAATGATAACTTTAGATGTAGATATTTACTTATTTTTGATTATTATTAATTTATATTTAATGAATTTAAATAATATTAAAGATAGTAGGAATGATATTCAGTGCCCCATTCTTGATTTCTGGATTTTAAATTGTTTTAATTTATATTTGGTGTAAAAGAAGACCTTTAGAAATTGTTTAATTTTTATTTGGAATAAGGATTAAAAGTGCATATTTTCCCTTCTTTTTAGTTGGTTTCCATTTATTAACTGGATAAAATGTGTTAATTGATGTAATTGGTTTAGCAATTGGTCATGTATATATATTTTTAAAAGATATTTACCCTTAGTAAAGTCATAAAGATTATTTAAGAACCCCTTTATTTTTGTAAAATTAAATTAATTTTCTTTTATATTGAAATTTGTCTAATTTTTATATATTTAACTAGCTAAAAATTAGTTGATAAATATATTATTCCTTTGAGTGAATAGCATAATTATTAAAATGTTTAAAGAAATGATTAACCTTAAGCAGGAAATGTATTTAGAGCTTTTTAAGGTAGGGGAGTTAGAATTGGTTGATCATTATTTAACAACAATATATACTTTTTATAGTTTATAAAAGTTTATAGTAATATTTATATTTATATATATTCATCAAATTAGTGTATTTATGTCATTATAAAAATTATGATTTATTTATAAAAAATAATTCAATACACTATAAATAAATAATGTTGATCATAAATATCAATATTATAAATTCATTCTTATGGATAATTGTAGTGATTATGTTAAACTTCAACAGAGTCAACTTGAATATTTTAATGATAGTTGTATTCAATTTATTCATTATTTTATAAAGGAATTTACTATTATTATTGATAATTATATTTTACTTACATTTACTGCTATTTCGCATATTAGTTATAATCATTAAATTAATTTTAGGTACTTTAGTGATTTTATTATTAAAAGTGCATTTATTAATGTGGTTAAATTTAAACAGGTTCACCTATAACAATATTCTGATTTTAGAAGTTTTGTTGTATTCCATAACTGTTATTTATAAAATTTTATTATGGTGCTTGATTTTAATGCTATGCTTATTAATATTAATTGGGTGGGGAATAAACGGGTTATGAGTTTATTAAATTTTGATTACTTTCACTATTTATAATAAAATTTAGTTATTAAAAAATTAAAAAAAAAATTGAGAAAAAAAATTACATTAATGAGTTGTTTGATAACAAAGGTTACTCACCCTATTTTGAATAGTATTGTTAAGTTTTATTTTTCTATATTTATTTATTTTTATGAATTTCAGAATTTTAAATTTGATTTTATTCCCTTAATTATTATTATCTTATGGATTCCTCAAGCTAATTTTGCTAAAATATCATTTAATTTTGTTCTTTAATTTTTCTTAAATTTTCTTCTTTTAATTTTTTTTGCTATTCAGTTGGTTCCATTATATCATTATACATATTATTCATCCAACCAAAATTTTCATTTCCATAGTATTCTTTTTTTTCCACTTTAATATTAAAGTCACTTGATGGTTTGTACATGTCATCATATTAAACATCTAAAGAATTCTAAATAAAAAAATAAATAATATTTCAATATTTTTTAAAATTTTATATATTTACCATTGCAGCATTAAATTCGTCATCATCACCTTTTAAAAAAGAAATTGGTGATTTATTTTACTACATACTATTATTGGTAACAACAGGATTATAATTCATTTTGATTAGAATATTATTTTTTCTTTACTTTTATTAACTTTAAATTAATTAAATTTTCTAAAAATTAATTATTTCTTTTAATTCACAAAAATTCTCATTATATCCCATTTTAATAATATATAAATAATTTTACATTATTATTAAATTCTGGTGAATAATTTAAAAAAAAATTCTTAAAATAAATAACATATAAATATGTCATTTAATTTATTCTATTATTTATTATTTAGAACTTTTAAAAAACTAATAATATTTTTTATAATAATACAATATAATTATTAAATTAATATTTAGTTTTTGAAAGATAATTAGTTTAAGGAATTTATAATGATAAAAATAATTTTTATAATAAATTGTTTTATATAGAAGCTATTTATCATTATTTACTGAATATTAAAACAAATTAAATATTTAATTTATATTTAAAGCATTAACAGTTATATCAATATATAATATATTTAATAAATGTTATATATAAAGCAATAGATTAATTTTTGTGTTTTTAAATGAATTATATTTATATAGCTATTTACTTCAATGTACTCTTTACTCATAAATAATTTTATAAAATTATAATTACTTTAAAGTAATCTAAAAAAAAATATAAAATTATATATTTTTATTTGGATTTAAATTAAAAATAAATCAAAGCTTAAAAGTAGCAATAGTTTACATTAATATAGAAAAATAATAATTTTTTTTTATAAATTAAATCATAATAAAAAATAAAATTAATAATCTTTATAAATATTACTGCTATCTATAGAATTCATAATATTTATATAAAAAAACATAAAATTTATCTTATCAAGTATGTCAAAATTTGACTTAAAAAAAAATAAATTATTTTTTAATTTTACCTTTTTCCATCAAATTTATTTTATATAATTTATATTTTATTAAAAACTAACTCCAATTATATAATTAAATATTATAACTATTTTTTTATAATTACTAAATTCTATATTATACTTTATGAAGTTTATTATATGCAAATATATATTAAATATCTTAAAAATAATTATATAATATAATATGTAAATTTTATTAAATTAATATTATAATTTTAAATACCATGCCTTCTCGCACTATAATAAATAATTAAATTTATTTTATTTTTTCAAATTATAACATACACTTCTAATAAATCATTAAAAAAAATTAAATAAAAATGTAATCAAGTTTTGGATCATATAATACTATGCTTAATAGTTCCAATTTATAAAAAAAAGTCCCATACAATTCAGAAGTATAAAAAAGACATAACCCATTTTTAAAAAACAAAAATAAATTTACTTGCTAAAATATTATAGAGTCACCTAAAGAAAATTTTAATTATTCATAATAAAGATCAATAAACTATTCACCTATATAACAAAATGATGTGTATTATAATTAATAAAATGCAAAATCTGAATAAATAGATACAAATAGGAAATAAAGATCTGATAATTAAATTGATAATGAATAAGTGACTTGTAAAATTTAATAATATTTATTTTATTTTTTTATAACCATAATATTAAAATTAATATTTTTATTATACTAATTCGTTTATAAAAATGGCAAAAATTTTTAAAGATTTAGAAAAAATTCCCTTAATAAAAGAGTTATTGCTTTTGACAGACTTATAAAATGAAAATGGAGAAATTGGTCAAAATGAATTCATTTAAATATTATAAAATTTTTAAATCAAACCTTAAGATGCATAACAAATATTTTAAAAAATTAACGGAAATTATGATGGAATAATAAATTTTGAAGGTATAAAAATTAAAATAGTTACATTTTAAAAAAATATTATTATTTTTTAATTAATTTAGAATTTACAATGTATATTTGTACAGAAATTAAACATAAAAATATTTAACTTCTTCATTCCCAAGAAATAGCATTATTATTAGCTTTTGAAATATACAGGGTAATAAGTAAAGATAATTCTGAACTTACAATATAAAATATGATGGATTTTTATTAAAAAAATAACAAGATGTTTGATATTGATTTTGTAAATTATTTTTCATATTATAGTGTTTCATATTAATTAATGATATTAATATTATTTTAAATTAAAGACTTAGTTTTTGGAAATGTTTGGATTCTACGAAGACCTTTATTCAGGTGTTGTTAAAAAGCTAGTTCCTACGGTTGAATTTATATAAAGAATAATTATTGGTTTATAGTCTATACAAATAAAGGATTTTCTTTTAAATTACTAAAATAATAATTAATAAAATTTTTATAGTAAACCCTAAATTAAAGATAGCTGTAAATAAATAAACTTGTATTAAAATTCATACAATGCAGAGAAACAATAAAATAAGATATAAACAGCAATATAAAATACTGATAATATAAACGAGTTGATAAAAAAAAATTTTAATGGTTAATTTGAATTAGATATCGAAGTTCAAAATGAAAATCACTAAAAATAGGAAATAGTATCTTAAATAGAATAATTCTTTTAAGATAATTAACCAAAAAATAAAGGCTGGCTTATGAGATAAAGTTTAAAATATTCCAAAAAATGGTCTAATTTATTCTTTCAAATAATAAATGGATAAACTTTACTTAGCGTAAAGCCTACAAAAATATAAGTAATATATTATTATATATATTATTTTGATTTAAAAAAATTAAATATAAAAAATTATTAAAGAGACAATTAAATATAGAGTAAATTGATGTTTATAAATGTAATTTTTAAGATGATGTTTTAAGAAGCGGAAATTAAAATAATTAAATAAATAAGAAAAAAAGTCCAATTTTACAAGCAAATTCGTTTTTAAATTAGATTTCGGAAGATTAAATATTGAGTGACTTTAAATATTTTTTTATTTATGACTATAAAAATCAAAAAACTTACTTATTTAAATCCGAAGTAAATTATATTATAATTTTTATTTAATTTAGCCACATTTATCAAAATTATTTTAATTATTAAATAGGAAGGCCATATTATAATTTCTATGATTACGTTTTATTTAAATATGATTAGAGGAGCATAGCAATATTTTATATAAAATAATCTACTATAATATAAAGATAATTATAAAATTGAATACTCTGGTATTGTTGAAATTGCTCAATGTAAACAAGATCAAATATAAAAAGATAGTACATAATCTAGTTAATTGACTTTTTAGAAACTATTTTTAGAAATTAAAAATGGGTTAATAAATATTTACAAAGTATAAGAAAAAGATAAAATAGATCTTTTGGAAATTGAAGTAAAAATTAATTCTAGTCTCAACTTTACACCTTAATCGCCATTCCCATTTTATTTAGAAAAAACTGCATTAGTAATGGAAATGGAACTAGAAAAACTTTAAAAAAGGTAAACCTATTTAAAAATTATCATTAATATACATTTATAAATTTCCACAAAAATTATTATGATTATGTATAAAATAGCTACTGTACAAATGAATAAAGCATGATCGTGTTTAATCCATAGTAAATGTCACAATCAAAATTGGATTAAAATATTTAACTTATGTAAAATGAAAAAAATAATTCAATAATACAAGATTAAGATAAAGCAAAAAATAGTTAGAGCTTTATGAAAAAAATTTACAATAAAATAACAAAAAAAAAATTTCCAAGACTTGTGTTAAGTTCTGATTCAGAATATAAAAGGAAATATTGGATTTATGTTTTAAATTACTATAGAACAGAAGCAATAAAATAAAGATAAAGAGAAATTAACGGAGAAGGTGAGCATACATATTCATTTTGAACAAATTCAAAATTAATTTTATATTATCTTTAATATTTTTATTAAAAAGGAAAAATTGATAACAACTTTAGAAGTTCTGTAAAAGGATTTTAAACAGAGGAAACGAAGAATTCTATTATTAGCACCAAATACGGAAAAAAATAAAATAAAACCACTTTTTAAGGAAATTTAAATGATTTATAAGATGGTAATGATTTTCACGACGTTTTTAAAGAAAATAACAAAATAGTTGAAGAAGAAAATGAAGAAGATGATCTAAAAGATAAGGATATTTAAAATTAACAATTTGAAACTAAATAAAATTAATTTTAAAATTATCCATATGCAGATAAAATGTAAAAAAAGTATCTTGAAAATTAACAAGACGCTGCCAAAGAAATTTTGGGTAATTATTTTTTAATTTTTTTATTTAATGGAAATTAAAATTGTAATTATAATTTTAGAAAGTGAAGATTTCATAGTAACCTTACCAAATTAGATAAATAATTAATTCATAAAAAAACAAGCTTTGAGTTACTAATTTAACTTTAGCTTTTTATAAAAAAAAGAAATTAAAACGTTCACTTAATAGGAATTATGGCAAGTTTTTACCTTAGCATTTATTTAACAGAATCACCAGTATTAATCTAAATTAGATTTAAATTAATTAAGTAACTTTAAAAAATAATAAGGATTATAATAAGTGCAATAAGAGTAAAATTAAGAAAGTTAATTTTAATTTAATGATCAAGTTAGCGATGCTGGTGACGAGATTTAATATTTTATGAATAATAATAATAATTCATAATATAAATATGAATAGAATTAAAATTCCCAAAGTTAATAGATTGATGAAGAAAGTTGCTATGCAAAAAATTCATAGGAACCTCAATCGAATAAATTATATAATAAAACTATTGTGATGAAACATAATATTAACCAAATATGAGACAATATATATAAAAAAATTTATTTATTTTAATCAATTTTATGTATATAACCTTAAAGATATGATAAAATAAATTAAATAAATCTTTTTTAATAAAATAATATATACAGTTTGAAATTAATATTATAGTAACAGAATAAATTAGTTAAATTATTATTAAAATTCTTTTAAAAAATCGTTTATTTATAAACCATCAATCCTAGCTAATTGCCTCTGAATAAAATTATTTACTTAAAACACTATTTCTACTTTTAAAATGAGTATCAAATATTCCCATTTCGTTCATAAATTCTAATAAAGCTGATGGGGTGTGTTATGCAGCTAAATCTATAGGTTGATATATTTCTTCGTCAAATTAAGCACATTATAATATAGCATCAATGGAAAAAGCTAAATAATAAGATTATAAATAAAATTGAGTAAAATAATATTAATCTTTCAGAAAGAGAATTACCAAATACACTCATAAACAAATTTCCTATTTAATATGAAAAAACTAGGCAGAATATTGAAGGAAACAAAGGGGAATATAAATTTTCCTAAAATAAAGTAAATTATATTAATTATCCTGTAATTATAAATTATTTTGCTTAATACTTCGTAATAATCCGCATAAGATAGAATTAAAAAACATATGAAAGTCGTGGTTACAGATATTAACAATTTCCCTAAAAATACAAAAATTTAACCAGTTCCTATAATAGTCTCATATTTTTATGCATTTCTTTCGTAAACCTAATATGCTAATTTTGATGATTTCATAAAATCATCTCCGGTTATAGCTACATAAACATATCCACTTTTATTCATATATTTTATACAATTTTCATAACAGCCCATAAAACATAAAAGACACCTTGAAATACATTTGGCTATTTCACTAGGTTCCTATTCTTCTTTCAATGGTCTTGCTTACTTATCAATATACCCTAAAACCATTCTTATAATTTGTAAAAAAGGTAAAATTGTAGCACAAAAAATTATTGTTCCTAGAATAATATTAAATTAAAAATAAAATAAAATCGTCTTTTTTATATAAATTTTTTTACCTAAATGATATCTAAATGATCTATAAAATGATTATAAAACGGGCCTTCTACCTAAAAAATTTATTAAATTTATTATTAAGTTAATATATATTCTTATAAATATAAATCTTTCATACATTAATGGAATGGCTGGGAAAAATACCATATACAGGTTGATGATGTTATAATAAATTAGTTTAAAGCTAACAATACAGCATGTGTTAATAATCCTCCTAAAAACCAATACCATAACATACTATCTGCACCATCATACACATCTAAAGTACCGAAGGGTCCTAATTCATTTTCGCTCAAATTTACTAGTTTTCCACATGAAAATCCATATAAAAATATAGTGATCCTTATATTATTTTAAAAAAATAAACATTTATTAAATATAATTTTAATAATTATTTTAATTACCATATTGCCCATTGTCCAATCAAAGATATACCTAACAAAGCTGGAATCCATATAATTTCTAATGTGTCTTTAACAAATTACTAAGCCGTTTTAATAATTTTTATAGCCAATTTAAGGTGTTTAAAAATACATATGAGTCCAACAAAAGATAATATAAAAATCCCAAAAAACACATATGATAAAGTTCTTAAATAAATACTATCAAGATAATATGAATTTTCTGCAGTTGGATCTTCTGCTTCTTACTGTAAAGTTTTAAAGTCTTATCCTTTCATCATAAAAACTACTCCTAAAAGAGCAACCATTAAAAAATAAACTATGACTCCAAGCCAAGTCAAAATATCTATTTTATATTTTTATTAATTTTAATAAAAATTTTAACTTATACTTTAAATTATATTTAAATTAATACGAGGTAGAAAAATCATTAAAACACAGAATGAAAATCCAAAAGTATACGCTATAAATGCAGATCCTGTCAACGCCCATCTAGCAACTAATAAGTCTGAAAAATATTATTGCAATCTAGTAACATCAAAAACTTAAGATAGTTCTAATTACATTATATTTTAATTATTTTTATTTAATTAATTATATTATTTATGTCAAAATTACAAGTATTTTCTATTATATCTGTGTCGCTCGATAAACATATTCTCCCAAAATAAACACTAGTGCTATAAATAAATACTGCATTTTCTAAATCATCGCTACTACTACATCCAGAAGGAAAATTACAATTATTTATAGGTAATGTCTCATAACAAGTAGAAACTTAGTTATTAGTTACACAATCTAGTTAAGTAACACTTGTTTCACTGTCTGACCAATTGGGACATTCTCTTACACAAACGCTTCTGTGAAAATATCCCTCATAAGGCACAGCCATATATATATAAGGTGCATCTTCCACTCCATTATCCACTCCTGTTTTTTAAAAATTTTTATAAAATAAAAAAAAAAAATCTAGTATTTTATTTTTTAAGAAATATATATAATTTTAATATTGTTAGTAAATTTGGATAAATACCGCACGCTCTTCCGCTAGGATCATAAGGCTAAGTTAATCTATCTAAATATTATATAAATAAAATTTTAATTCAAAATAATAAACTTAACTCAAATTTTTTTCAATTTTTTTTATTAATTTATTTACCAGGATGCCCTATAAAAATATTTTTATTTTAATTTATCAGAAATGCTACAAAAATTTATAATAAAAATAATTAAAAATAAATACCAAATACAGAGGAAACGGTTGCAATTGCAATCATTATACAAGTAGAAAATATAAAGAAAATTAACCATGATAAATTTGTGCATTATCTTTTAACTATTGGTCCATCTCTTAATTAAGGATTTAACTCTAAAGGTTCATTTTCTTATATATTATTTTTTTATGAACCATTTTCGGACTCTTATTCGTATTAAATTTCTTCTACTTCATCGTTAAAATACTACGTTTATTATTTAGGTCTATTTTATACCTATTGACTTTATAATGACTCTTCATTTTAATTTATAAATTAATTATTTTGATACTCTTCACGATTTATTTAAGGATCTTATTATACTTATTAAATTTCTTATTGTTAAAATGTTCTTGGCTATTGCATAAATCTGGAATCATAATTATCAAATTATCCAGAATCCATTCTGTTAATTTTGCTATTCAAAAGCATTTTTTAGATTTTTATTTATTAATTTTTTTTTTTTAAATAAAAATCAAATTTCCAAATTTTAAATTAAATACTAATAATTTATGAGTTAGTAATTTAGGTATCAACTAATATATTTCTAATTATACCTTTTATCAATTCTTGATATGTGATAGTTATTAGAATTTTATTTGATCAAACCTTAACTTCTTATTCTATATATAAAATTTTTATAAATAAGAAAATTGAGAAAAAATTAAAATAAATTAGAAAATCTAATTAAAATGGGTAATAATTAGATTAGATATGATTAATTAGATGTTAATCGAGTTAATAAAGAAAAAGATTCAGTTTAATATTTGGATGATATAAGTGATGAATTTGAAAAAGAATAAGTTTTAATTGGATTGAAGAAAAACTAACTTTATAAAGAAATGAAATTAACAAGAGATGCATGTGATGATAATATTTTGTATTATTATTTATTAAAGCGTATTGATTATGAATAAAATATCGAAAAAATTATATTGAATGGTCAATTTGTTTGTAAGAATGAAAAAAAATAGTTCTTTATTTAAAACATATAGTTTATTACCATATAAACTGCAAATAAAATAGGATATATCACCAAAAATCATTAATTCAAACATTTATGGGTATTTAACATAACATTTTTAAAGAAAAAATTAAATTAACAAAAACTTATTTTTAATTTTTATTAGACTGGCTGGGGGAATAAAAGTTAATTAAATTCTCACTAAATGCTTATGAATTCGAAAAACAGATTTGATTTACATAGTGGCGAACACATATCAAAAACAATTTCACAAAATAAAACTAGGCCAATTAGATGGTATTATTTGGAAAATAATTTTTAATGGACTGCCCCTTTAGGAAGTGAATTTGTTGAAAGATCATATATAAATAATTAGAAAAATCCTAAAAAGGGCTCTGCAGGAATATAAATTACTGAAAGATATGAATTTTTTAATAAATAATCTGTATGTAAAAACTGCATACTAATATATAAAAAAGGAAAATAGTTTATTTAAAAATACAAAAACTTATTTTATTAAATAAAATCATTTTAAACAATAACAGTAGAAAAAAATAAATAAATATCTCAAAAAAATGTAATAAATAATCGATAACACATATATTTTTTTGCCTATTTTAGAAAAGAAATTTATATCGACATGTTTAGCTAGTTCTTAATCTGAGTCTAAGTAATTAATTTATAGTTCTCATAATATTTTTGTACTTATAATAAAAAGCTTTAAAAATTTACTTATTTATATATATAATAATTAATATTAATTAGTCTGAAATATATCTAATAATAATTCTACTATTACTATTTTCTTAAATTCTCTTGTTTAAATTATATGTTATCAAATTAATATTAAGCTATAAATAAAATTACATTTAGATAATGGTCTTATTATAAATGCATATATATAAAGCGATTATCTATTGATACATATTATTATAAATTTATATGTTACTATAAAATAATTAACAGAATATATAATATTTTGTTTTTTACATAATATTTTTTTATAATATCAAACATTCATTATCAAAGAATCAATTGGTATTTAATCAATTTTTTTATTTTTTTATTCTCAGTAAAATACAAATAAATGATGTTCAATAAAAATAGATTACCGTGCATTTACTTACAATATCATTATAAAAAAACTCAAAAAAATTTATGAAACTTTTAAAGATGTAGGAGTTTTTGATATTTTATTTTAGTCTTATATCTCCATAAAGGCTACTAATTTATATAAAATTATATAAAATAATATACAGAGGATATTTTAATTCTAGAATATTAATTATTAGTTGAACCTTAAATTCTAATTAAAAAATTATAAATTATTTAATTATAAAAAATAAAACAAATAAAAAATACGAAACAAATTAACTTTTAAAAATATAAATTCACACTTCTTTAAAAATGAAAAAGTTGATAATTTAATATATGTTCCATTTAATACTTGCTTTATAAATTATGTGTACACCAATAAAACATAGTAGGTCTTTTTTATCAGTAGATAAACACAAAGAATCGGATTTACATGAAAATAGTAAAATAATTATTATTTAAAATACAACTATAAAAATAATTCCTTTTAAATGAATTAATAAATTATTATGATTTTATAAATATTTATAAATAAAATTATTTTTAATCAATGTTTTTCTCTAATTATATAATTCATTATAAACAGATAAATTACCCAGATAATTTCAAAAAAATTGCCATTTTTCATGTAAATCTTGTTTGACTTCTGCTTATAATGACTGTTTTTAATGTAACAGCGGTTTTATTCTTAATAATATTACTTAGTATTCTTTAGATTATTTGCCTTTAAGAACATATGAATATACTGAAACTGTTAAAATATCTATTGGATAATGTTACTGTTCAGGATAATCTACATAGAACGACTAAAATAATAGATTTATTTCTCTTCTAACAAATGCCTTATTTTAAAAAAATGATGAGTATTATGGTATAAAATATAATTTATGTCAATTATTTGTGCTATAGAAAAATATTATTTAATTTTTTTATTTTATAATGAATATTTATTTTACTTTTTTAACTAAATAAAATTAATTATATTTCAGAATAAAGTTAAGGATTTTATACAGACGAAGGCTGTGGTTAATTGAAAAACTTTACAAGTTAGATTGATTCAGCTATAAGATTGCTATTTATAATAGTTTTAATATTGAATTTAATAGAATTGGTATTTAAGTAAAACTATTTGCCTTTAGTTATTAGTATAAGTTTATTGCAGGAACTTGGAAATTTTTCTTTAATAAAATTTTACAAAATTGAGAATCAATCCTCTCTTTTCCACTTCCTGAATATTTCTTAGTATTTAATAGCAGATTATTTATCAATTTCTGAATATTTTAGTTATAAATAGAATTAAGTATGGAATATTTATTAAAGTCAATATGATTTCGGAATATAATTAAAATCCGTGAAATTTGGCTTTTTTAATTTTGCATTTATCGTTTTGCTTTTGAATTCCATAATAGGGATTTTAGCATATTATTTACACGTAAATAAAATGGTTAAATATATAGGAAAATTTAAATATTAAATAGCCATGATGTGGTCTACATTATCATATCTCTTATCTTGTGAATTAATGAAATATTTTTTGAGTTAATTTTAGTTATAATATAGTAGTTTGGACATTACACTATGTATATTCTTTGGTATTTAATATTTTATTTCAGTGCCAGTGTTTTTAGTTATTTATCCAATTCATTACCGAAAAGGGTTAATTTTAGACCTAATAGACTTTGATGAAAAATAGAAAAAACTTTAATATATGGGGCTATATATGTATATATAAAAGATATTTACAATCATAATTATGTATGTATTATATGATTATCCTATACTTGTACTTAGTATTATTGGATCAATTAGTCTTATTTTGTTTATTATTATCCTTATATATAGACCATTTACTACAAATTCTTGCTATTATAATTTTAAGTTGTGTTTCTTTTAAGCCAGTATTTTATGTATGTGTATAGTTTATATAATAAATATATTATAAAATCAGGATATTATAATATTAAGCGAATTTGCTAACATAATTAATATGTGTATGTTGGTAATTGTAATCTTAATGATTTTTTTGATCGGATTTTCTAATCTTAGTTAATATTTATTGTTAAATATTTAAAACTAAGATGATGAAATATACTTTAAAAGAGATATTATTAGAATTAAAAAGTAAAGCAGCGAAGAAATAAATAATAACATTTAAAATTCTTAAAATTTTACCTAAAATGAACTCTTTACATAAGGGGATATTGAATAAGAACAATAAACTTTTGAAACTTAATAAGATAATATTAAAAAAAGTTAATTATTCGGATATAAAGACTATCAATACTAAAATATTTAAAAATAAAATTTTGATTCAATTAAAAAATTTAGAACATAAATTGGATAAAAATGTAACATTTTATTTAAATTTAATAAAGTATTTTTAACATTAAAATTAAAAATACATATATAGAATACTCACTCATGGATTCTTCAATGACTAGTGGAAAATAAAAATTTAATTATCTTTAATCTTTTAAAGCATAAAATATCCCATTAAATACTTAAAATAATACATTTAATGGTAATTAATTTACGAAAATTTTTTATTAAATTAATTTTTAATATTAAGATATAAGTCAATTGGAAAGATTAACATAAAAAGATATCGATAAAAAAAAATTTAGCTTTTAATATTTATCTAGCTATAAATTAGAAAATTTTTAAAAATTATAGAAAAATTAAATAGATTTAAATTAAGAAAACGAATAACTGAACTCAAATAATTTTTATGAAACTTTATTCTCTAAAAGAAAAGCTCAAAAATAAAAATTAAATATAAATATGAATACTTCTCTTAGTAAGTATAATCTTAGTAATATAAATAATTTGTAAACTTATAAATTAACTATTATTAGTAATTTTTTAATAAAGGTAATTCCCATTTTTAAACAACAAATATTAGAAATATGCCCATAAAAAAAACGTTGGAACTGCTTCCTATTGATATAAAAGCTTATTAATAAAGTCAAAATACCTTGCATGATTTTGATTTTATGGATAAAAGTTATTTAAATAATAATGATAACAACAGAAATAAAGATTAAGAAAATCACAGAAGTTTATAATAAATGACTATATCTAATCCTTACAGAAAGAAAAAATCCAAAGGAAAGATAAGTTTAATTAATTTAAATAATATAGAATATAAATAAAGTAATGATAATAAAAATGAAATGGCTAACATATAAAATTAAAAAAATAATAATATTAATTTAAAGCAGAATAAATGAATTTAATATAGAAATTATTATAAAAATTTGAATAAATTTTATTTATTAGATAACTGGTATTAAAATGTATAAAAACTAATTTCTTAGAAAAATAAAAATTATATATCAGTATTTTTTAAATAATTAAAAATTATATGTTTATTTTTCAATTAACAATTTGAAATTCCTAACTTTTATATAAAAATTAGAAAAAAAAAAATATAAAAAATAAATAAATATTATAATATAATGTACTCTAAAAGTTAATCTAAGGGATAAAATTAAGATTAGTTTGGCAGATTAATAACAGCATTTTCTAAAAAAGCATACATAACTAAAACAAATGTACTTCACCCTATAATAAATTCGGATAGTGAAGAAGAATAGTAAACATAATAAAATAAGTTTGAACATAGTAAATAAATGAGTTAATTTGTTCCTTTAAATGAAGATGATATTAAAAATTCAATATAATATTCTGAAAGAGACTATAAATATTACCTTCTTCAAAATATTTCTCCAAAAGAATTTTATGAAATAAAAAAATCTTTTGAAAGTTTTTCTGATGAAGAAGTAAATAATATAATAATTATTTTTATTAAATCAAGCAATATTTTATTATTATTACTATAAGGGAATTGATATCTTTCAGTTTGTGGGTATATTTTGTTAATGCATGTTTGGAATTGAAAAATTTGAAGAATAATACGGCAAGTAAGTTGATTCATTAACAGAAATTTTTATGCTTATAGATAGATAACATAGAAAAAAAATTAATTGGCAATAATTTTCCGATTTTCTTTTAGATATGCAGGAAATTTTAAAAAGAGATGAAAGTTTATTTGAAACAAAATTAAATTAAATAATATTCGAGGAAAATATACCTATTTAAATTGAGAAACTCTTTCATTATGAGTAATATATTCTTTTATATATACTATATACCAATTTATTTAATTTAAGTTTTAAATTAGCGGTTTTTCGAAATTTGGAGTTCTTGACCCCAATTAAAAGTCTATAAAGCTGATAAATCCGGCAAACTTTGAATAAGTTGAGGAAATAAAAGCAGGAGGACACACAATAACTACAAGCATATATATAAAAGAACATGAGATAATATTAATAGGTACAAATGACAAATTTTTTCACATTTATGATCCTTTTTAGCACTCAGTTGTTAGAAAATTTATCGTTCCTGAAGTGTAATAATTTATGGATTATTCAGAATAAACCTCATTATTATATACTGCTACTCATAAAAAAAATATTTATGCATGGGATATTAATTATATAATGAGTAAGCCATTTTTAAAAGAAATATAATAAATGGATATTTATAAAAAAGTAATATATATTCTAAAATTTGTTTCTTTTATAAAATTACTATTACTAATTAAAAATAATAAATATTTAATTATTTAGGCTATTAAATACAAAATAACAGTGGATACTGTAAAAGATATAACATGTATTTTAAATATCGATATTTTAGGGCTTATACTAGTTGGTAGTGGTGATTGTTTAATAAGAATATTTGACACACATGACTAAACAGATTAAAAAAAACCAATTGATATTTTAAAAGGTCATTCATAAGGTATAAGAGCTTTGGCATATAACGATACTTTAGGATATATAGTTTCATGCGCTTTTGATTTCGATATTTTAGTCTGGAATACACATTTATCTTACCCGTAAACTAAAATTTGTTTTCAATTTATAATTTTAAATTATTTTTTTTTTTTTATATATATATCAATTTAGAGTGGCAAAATTGAAAGGCAACGATGCACCCATGAATAATATAATTTGTCCTAAATCTGAAAAATATTTACTCTTATCTTTCGATATAAATGGAATTTTAAAATTATGGGATTTAAATAACTTTTAATGTTTACAAAGTTTATAGGTAAACGCAAATCCGAATATTAAAGCAAAATCGATAACATTTTTAGACAATTACAATAAAATTATTCTGGGTTCAAAAACATTTCAAGCCTATGAATTCGATAAAAGTTATAATCCGTCTTTGACAGATGATAAAGTAATAAGTGCAGTTTGTTTTTCGAAATTAAATATGGAACTATATTCTTCATCTGGAAACAGTATAAAATGCTGGGACATGAAAATAGGAAGGATTGTTAGAGTATTCAAAGAATTATGTTAAGGAGATATAACTTAAATAACTTTAGTTTAAAATTATGATTAAAATTAAGAAGAAGAAAGTTTTATGCAATTCATGTCGGATATCAAATAAAGATAAATTGTCCAAGAAAGAACTGCCTTTTTAGGAAGTAGCATCGTAAATTTAATTAATATCAAATTCCACTCTATTTTTTTTATCTTTTGAATAAAAATATTTTTAGGGAGAAATTGTTTTGATGGATATATTGACAGGTTTTGTCCTTAAAAAATTAGAAAATTTTTAAAAAGAAGTTCTATTTTTGAGATATAGTCCTAAATATAACTTATTAATTAGTGGGTCATAAGATAAAAGTATAAAAATTTTTAACAATAATCCAAAAATAGAAAATAGAGTAGGAGGTTTATTAAGAAAGATAGAAAATACCTATTAAACAGATCTTACTATGGGAGCATATTCAGATAATTTATAGCTGATAGCTACTATGGGAAGTAACAATATTTTCATAAGTTCTAAAATTCTAAGTTTTTATTATCAAATAAATATTAAAAATATATATATTTATATATAGGAGACGCTGAAATAAGAATTTGGGATGTTGAAAAAGGAACCTATAAATCAAAAATAGAAAGCAACATTTAATATTAATCAATGTATCATATGAAATTTTTAGACCCATTTCCTTTATTAGCTACCGCTGATATTGCAGGATACATTTATGTTTGGTCGACTTAACCCTTAGAATTTTAGAACTAATTATTACTTAGATGGAAAAATATGTTCACAATTTCAAAAATCTCATAAGTTACTTCATTAAACTATGATTATGACGAAATTAATAATAAATTACACTTGGTTTTGGGCGATGAAACTGGATATGTTAGGATTTTAGATATAAGTGAAGTATTGAAATAATTTTTAATATAACCTGAGAGAAAAATGGAGCAATAAAATATGTTTAGATAAAATAATTATAATTATTCCACTTTTGAAAATAATGACTATAATAATTACACAGGCGATTAAAGTAATTAAGTTGTTCCTTTGCCTGAAAAAAGCGCTAAATAAGTACTGTAATGGTAAGCTCATACATAAGAAAATATAGATATTCCAATTATATGTATTAAAGTGATAAAGATAACTAAATAAAAAAATTATCTAACAGTTGGTAATAATAAATTAAATAATTAAAAAAAAAAAAATTAAATTTAAATATAATTATTATTATTAATTTAAAAGGGCAAGATAAGAAAATTAAATTATTTGACTCTAAAGGAAATTTAATCGGTGTTTTAAAGTAAAGTGAAACTTCTCTTTAAAAAAAGAATTATTTAGATTCTACAAATAACAACGAAGAAGCGAAATCAAAAGACTGGAATATCGAATTTAAAAGCAGTACTAGTACAATTTTTTAAAAATAACAATAGTTGGTCAGAAAACAACTTGATAAAGCTATTTAAAAGATAAATAACAAATTAAAAAGTAATAAAATTCCTTTTTATAATGATATGATGGATGAAGAATATGCTATGAGATCTCTTAGTAGAGTAAGTAGTGAAGCAATATATAAATCTCTCAAAGAAGTTGATGTGTATTTAGATAAAAAGGAATACAAAAACAAATATAATGATAGAAATAAATATTGAAATATAAAGATTATTAAAAAATTTTACAATATCATCTTATTTGGAATATAATTTTTTAATTAATTAATATTATAACTATTATAATACTCTAATGTTATCCTATAAATAAAAAATCAACCAATCTTAACTATTATTTCTAATATTTTATCATAAAAAAAAATAAAAAATACACAAAACTGATAGAAATTTATTTTTGTAATGAATTTTAAAGAGGAAGAAGACAAAAATATTCACAATACTTCATTTTCACAAATAAATGAAGAATTTAATGTAAACTTTATTAATTTTAAATATTAAAATTTTTATTCTTTTTAATTGGGAATCAATATAGTCCAAAAAAAAATAATTAAAAATCCTTTAGGATATAGAAGAACATGAATCAGGCCCAGGTATTCATTCTGCTCAGTAAAATATGTAGTAGATGAATTTTATATCATACATAAAATAACCAATTCCTAGATAATATTCTCCAAGAAAATTAACATAATAACCTTAATAGAAAACATCCGATGATTAAGACTGCTTTGAACTAGAAGAAGAATATTAAAATGAAATAAAATTGAATTGTAACTATAAAAATAACAAAAATAAACAAAGCAAATACAATAAAATAACTAATTATACATCGGTTTGTGTTAATTAAGATATAAATAATAGCTTAAAAAACCATAAAAATTAAATTAAAGAAAATGACTAGTATCTCGAAAATTATTAAGAATAATTCTAAAAAAACCATATATAAAATTTAAAAGAATCTTAAGTTGTTGGGGTCGGATTTAACTCAATTGATTAATAATAAATTTCAAGAAATAAAAAATAAAGTATTACTGTTATAGGTTTTTCATCTAATAATAAGCTTAATTAAAAAAAAGATAATTTAGATTTCAAGGATAAAAATATGTTGTAATAAAAAAAGAAAATGATGTACTAGCAATATTCTAAGAAAATTGACGAATTAGCGCCTGAAAAATAAAAGAATTTGATATGAAATGATGATTAGATATTAAAATAGGAAAATTTAATATCTTATAGTAAAAAATCTACAAAAATAAATCAAATTGAACAAATTTCTTTTGATAAAAATAAATACTTATCGGAAAGAAAAAAAGAAGAAGGAAAAAAAGAAAATCAAATTAATAACGTTATGGTTATGTCCTAACCTAAAGAAGGAATAAGGGTATAATTAATATAATTTATTTAGCAAAAATAATGTTTAATTTAAATAATTAATGAACATTTATTTTTTGTATATTTATAAATTGTTATTATAATTGTTTAAAAATAACCTTAAAAGAAATAAGAGGGCCCGAAAATTGGATCGATAGAAATCCCAAAAAAAATTTATGATGAAAATTCAGTAATTGCTTATGAATCAGAATCAGAAATAAGAAAGGGAGAATATTTAAATACTCAATTTGGAACAAGTTAGTAATTTGAATAATTAATTTAGGATCAATTTAAAAATAAAATAGTAACCCAGCCATAAGAAAATTAAATTTTAACTGATAAAAATTAAAATTAAATAAAAACTGAAAATCAAAAATAAAATTAAATAAATATTGAAAATTAATAGTAAAATTAAATAAATATTAAAAATTAACAATAAAATTAAAATTAAAATGTGACTTAAGATGAACTTTATGATTAGATAGTTAGATTTATTTTTGAGTGTGATGTTAACTAGGTAAAAGATAGCTTAGAAATTATGAATAAAATGGAATATTACGATTTGATTAACAAATAAGATGAGCTAGGTAATACTTTACTCATGTTAGCTTGTAAATTGTAGTCAATAGATATAAGATATCATGATATAATTGCCCTTTTATTGAAATATGGTTATTAAATATTTTAATATTTTATTAAAAATTTTATAAAAAAAATTATCAATTTTAAATACTATTTAAGATAAAATTACATACTTAATTATTTATTTATATTAGACGCAAATCCAAAATAAATGGACAAAAATAAGTGGTCTTGTATGGAAGAGTGCTTGTTTTAGAAAAATATAGGTACTTCCCTTAAAATTCTAAACAGTCTAATTGTATAAAAGTTTCATTCAATTTAAAATACTAAAAGATAAATAGACATGATTTTAGGTTAATTACCTGATTTTTATGTAGAAATTTAATTTAATTTTACAAGTAATGTAATTCCATTTGTGTAGAAATTTGCGCCATAAGAAACTTTTAAGATTACTAAGTATGGAAGGTAAATAAAATGCGAAACTAATTTTGGGGGTTTTAAAAAATATAAACTGAAAAAAGAAAAATAAATAATTTATTATCACACTTCATCAGAAGTCGTCAAAGATATATCAAATTTCTTAGTTATTGCAAATTTAGACAAAAAAAAGTATTATTATCCACTTGTAATTACCATATTAATATTATGATTTACACTATTTAGTATTAATTTAATTTTTAAAATAAAAAATAGTAAAAACTAGATGGGGAAGAAAAGGTTTTAATTGTACAGGATTTAATTAAAAATGAAAATTTATAAGGAAATCTATAAATTATGGATGTTCAAACAAAAAAAAGTAAATCATTATTTGGAAATAATATTAGCGAAAGTGTATAGGGATATCAAACTTAGAAGTTTGATTTAAATTTGAAATACAAATATTCTCTTTCGAAAAACAGATAAGATGAATTTTTCGATTAATAGTCAGAATAAGACTACATACTAGAAGACAAAACAGGTACCAATAGTAGATCTAATTCTCCAAGAAAGGTTATTTTTCAGAATAGTGTTATATATTAAAATGAAAAAAAATTTAACCCATAAATTCAAAGAATAATTTAAAAAGGGGGAACATGTGTTTTGCCTTAAAATAACTTTTCAGGAATACAATCTTTAAATTTATAAAATTCTTTTTAATTATTTAATTAAGATCCCTAAAGAAGAAAATCCAAATTGGCAAGTATTGCAATAGATGGATAAAATTCTAATTCAATTTTGTTATTAGAAGAATCTCAACCGTCTTTCCAACCAATTTAATAAATTAATTCAGTTTTAAATCCGTAATCTAATCGTAAATTATCCAATTAATAGTCCACTTTATTAGTGAAACCGAAAAAAAAAAAATAATAAGAAAAAGCAAAAAAATCCAAGGTAAATTTATGGGTTTCTAAAGAGTACCCCCTCAGATTTATCGATATATTACCTATTATCAAGATTTTAGGCCTGGGAAACGAATTATTGGTTAATTTAACTGATATGTTGGAATAAGATACTGTCAATTAAATTTTAATGAACGAAGGTTTTCCTATTAAAATTTAAATTCCTATATTTTATTCTATATTGTCTGAAATTAAATTCCTAAATTTTAAGTAAACTTTATTAATTTTCAACCTTTTACCTAAAAAAACTAATATATTTATAAAACAAAATATGTTTAATATTTAAAAAAAGATATATTTAATATTTAAAAAAAGAAATATTTAATATTTAAAAAAGATTTATTTAATATTTAAATAAAATATATTTAATATTCAAAAAAGGTAACTTAATTCTGACGGAATAGAAGTGCAGGATTTGTTTAAAATTAAAGAGTAAAATATAATTTCATTATATAATTTATTCACGTTTTTTTTAATAAACAGAGATATAGAATACACTACAAGAAAAGAAATTTTATAGACACCATAAAAATTATCGAACAGGATGATTTTGGCAAATTTATATATATAGTGATATTTTAAACTAATTTATTTTTGTTTTTTAATTAATTGTATTATTATTTAATTAGAAAATTATAAAAATTTTATAAAAATTGGTAACCATTTATTAGGTTATTATTAAAAAATTATATAAGTAAAAGATAGATTATTTAAATTCTAATTATTGAGTTTTATATTTGGGCTTTCATCAAAAATGAGAATAATACATATTATATTTAATTTTATTTTTTTACAAAGTTAATAATAAAATAAATTATTATTATTACATTTTTTACATTTTTTTTTAAATTAAAAAAATAAAAATAAAAATAGTATCAATTAAAAAAAAATAAAGTTATAAACAATTTAGGTATTAAAATGGATTAAGAAGAAAATTCTGATTTTTCTGAATCAAATCCTTAAGAAGTATAAGGAAAGTTAAATTTTGCTTGTGGAGTAAAAAATTGCGATTCAAAATTTAAGGGAAATAAAAAGGTCGAGGCTTAATAAGATTTTTTGCTACATTTCAACGAAAGACATTAAGACATAATAGTAGACCAGGGTCTTTCTAACGAAAAATAAATTATAAAAACTTATTTAAAAAAGCATTAAAAATTAAATTATTATTGTAAAATTTGTAAAAAAAACGGAGAAGATCAGAGATTTTCACAAGTTAATAACGTCAAAGATAGGTCAGGATTAGAACCTCATGTTAAACATAAGCATCCTGAATTATTCACAAGCAAAGAATAAAAAGATTTACAAAAAAATGATCAAAATGCCTGGAGGGAATAATGGTGTGGTAAAATTTTATTAAATTATATAATATTATATATTAAATAAAAAAATAGGAATCTAAATATTATAATATAAATCATAAAGTGATGTTTAAATTAAAAAAGTATAATAATTATTATTTTAAATAAGGCTATAGTGGGCCTCAAAGAACTACAGTTGGAAGACCAAATAATAATTATATACCTTCTAAGTACGGTTCGGGTTAATAAGATGCAGAAAGTGATAATGAAATTAATGAAGAAGAAGAGAAATTTTATTTGTAATTTTAATAAAAATATATTCTACAACCATATAACATATTAATATTATATATAATTTTTAAAAAGATCTTTAGGTATTAATGTGAGAAAAAATCGATAAATCGAGCTCAGTGAATTTAAAAAATACTTAGATATAATTGAAATCTTATTTTCTTAAAAAGAAATCATAGAATAAAAATAAAAAGAAATATATCCTAATTATGTAACTAATGATTAAAGACCAAATGCCTAATTTATTGAAAAAATCGGAAGTGAATATCTACATCCATATTTAGACGAACAATGTTAAAATAAATTTTCTAACCTCTGCTATTTAGTTTACAACTAAAGAAACCCAGAAGTTAAAAAAGTTGAAAATTCCTAATAATATCCGGGTAATTTTTAAATTAATAAATTCATTTAACTAATATATAATAATTTTAAAAAATAAAATAAAAACTAAATTTTATTTATTATTATTAGAGGGCTGTAAAGATTATTTGGGTTTTATTATAATAGCATGCGTTAAAAAAATATGTTAACTTAAAAACAATATAAACATATAGCTTTCAATGTAGGAAGAAGAAGCTATTAATTTATTTCAAAGTGTTTTTGAAAATTTTAATCAATTTTTCTAAGAAATACAAACCAGTAATATTCCTAATATATGAACTTAAATAATTAATTAAATGAAAAATACTAATAAAAATATAAATTTAATCGCGCTTTGTATTTATTAATTCAGACATAATTATGTATTTATATAAAAATTTTATTTTATTTATAAAAATAAAATTTAAATAAAAATTTTAATAAACTGATTCATTTCTTTCTTTTAAAATAATTTAATGGAGTTGCTTTGTGATTTTTCCTAATTAAATCTGGATATTTTTCCTGAATTTCTTCAATTCCTTCTTTTATAATGGCAAATCTCCTAACTCCTCTTTCTATCAAAATTTATGCAACTTTTAATGCGTTTTACTTGTTTTCTTTATTCCCAAGTATAAAATACATATTAAAATCTAGAATTTAAATTTATAATAATCATTTAATCGTTTATTATTAAAAAATTTGAAAAAAAGTAAATACTTTATTTATTTTCATATGCTTAATCTTCAGAAATTGCGTTTATTTTATTTTTTTATTTAAATTCTTTTTAAATATTTTAAATGGAGTAAAAATGCTTTGATTTTGATTCTAAATAATCCAAGATAAAGTTGTCAATTTTATCATATTTATCATTGTAATGAATAAATAAACTAGAATTAATAGACATCTATTCATACTCTTTAGAACTCCTAATATCTAAAAATATGGAAATTGTCATTTTAGGAATATCTTAGAAATTTATTTCAAAGCAAATTTTATTTTTTAGATCACATATAGATTTATATAAACTTATATTTGTTTCTTCCTTCTATTATATTACTTTATCTTCATCATTAAAATTATTTAAAACTTCTACTTACAAAAAATTTTAGGGCAAATTTTAAACTAAATATTACGCATATTTTAGAACTACCTGTATAATAAAATACCTTTAGATATTGATCTTTTAATTTTTTATTATAAATAAGTTATAAATTTACCTCAAATTCAATAATTCCCTCAAAACTTTTGATAAATGACATTAAATCATTTTAATCCTACAGTAAAATAGTATCTTTCAATTCTAAAATGAGCGAAACTGCAAAGCAAATTGTGAAATCCTAATTACATAGTATATAGTCCCAAATTTTTTAGACTATTTCCACTTCAAAAACCATGGAAAACAAAGTTAAAAACCAACTTATAGTATACATTTCTGGCATAAAACCTATATCATTTAAATACGTAAATAATTCAGGGTCTTCTAATTTCAAAACCAAGTTAAAAATAGGAATTTTTTCATTCATTATATAAAGTTCAGGACTTTCATAATTTTTATCAGAGATTTTTAATATTTTCTTACAAATTTATGATAAAGCAGCTAAAGATTCCGCCTCACTGTATTCTTTAATTTTAATTAGAAAAGTTATATTTATTTTAATAAGATATATATTAATTAATAAAAATTAATAAATATATTTACTAAAAGTTTCCAAACAAGTCAAACACATTGAATCTATACCTTATATATATACTTGTTCTTTATCTGAATTTAGTAGAGCTTTTAAAACTTTTAATATTTTCAACTTTCCTTAATTACTATTTGCGAAATTATTGTATTAATGAGTTCTTGGAATATCATTTTCTATCTATTAATAATCAAGAATTTTTTTTTAACTATTTTGGTCAGGACTATTTTCTAATATCTAATATTATTTATTTTTAATAATAAAATTTTTTAAAAAAAAAACTTAATTATAAATATAGATTAACAAAAAATTTTAATAAAAGTTAACAAATTTAATTTTAAGTTAATTAAAATTGTTGATTACAAAATTATACAAAAATTCGTAGTTATTAGGAATTTATAATAATTATTTCCAAAGTATGGGTCTTAATTAACTTGGAATTTCAATTAATTAAAGTATTTGAATTATTTCTCTATTTAATTCTAGGCTATTTAGGCTTAAAATATGAAGATAAACCAAATATCTAAATAAATTTTGAGATATTATTGTACTAGGCTTTTAAGAAAAGTTATATTGTTTTTTGATATCTTGTTCATTACTAGTCTTTATATTGCTACTTATAGCATTATTTTAATCATTTTAAATTGAATCATCTATAATAATTAATAAATAAAAAAATTAGTAAAGTTCTATATTTTTACCTTTTTAACTTTATCCTAAAAATTTTTTAAAAAACCCTAGTTTGCTACTTGTTGTAGAATTTTAATCTGTATTCAATTTTTACTAAATTTTTTCTTCATCCTATTTATTAGTAGAATTAATAAAATCCATTTCTTATTATTTTTACGAATCATTTTTTTATAAATCTATTTAAAATGATTTTATTATTGCCACAATTTCTTGAATTTAATTTATATTCTGAAAAAATGGTAAATAAAAATTCAATTCTTATTAAATTAAATAGTAAAGTTAGTTTAAATTTAATAAAATATTGTTCTCTTTATGGTTTAAATTTCTCTATTTCATTTTTTCATCTTCATTTTATAATTATTATTTAGTATAAATAAAAGGAAATTAATCGAAAAATTATTTTTTATAACTTTTGTCTATTAGTTATTATAATTTATTCTCAATTAAATACATGATAACATTTAACTTAAATATTTCACTAGTTATTTCGAAGTTAATTAGTTTATTTATATCGTAATATTATTAAAACTTTTTGTAGTTATAAATAATTGAAGGTTTAGAGTTATTTTTAGCTTTTTAGTTTAACTTTTAAAAAATAGGGTGAAACAATGCATCTTGCACTCCTAATCTTTTTTCAGGAGAAATTTATAAAATTTAATTTAAAAAGTCTCTAAATTCTTATGAAATTTGTCTCTAAATTAACTAACCATTTAAAAAATTCTCCAAATTATTCTAATATTTTTCAACATAAAAAAACTTTTTAAATAAATTTTCATCTTTGTACTTACCACATATTTCCATAAAGTCGTTAATGAAATTTAAGTATTAATAGTTTTACTTATCATCTTGATTTTATGATTCATCGTTTTTTTAATTTTATTTTTAATTAAAATTGTAATTTGAATAAAATTGGTAAAAGAAATCAATATTTCCAATGCTCAACATTCTTAAAATAATTATTCCTAAACTCCAAATAACACTTTTTTCTTTTGTATATTATTATAATGTAAAATACTCAGGTGCTAAATGATACAATTTATTATTTTAAATTAAATCATCTATTTTATCTATATGAAAAATTTAATTGTCTTAATGATATTTTATGTTATTTCTAAAATAATCTCCAACTTTAACTAAATTATCTTTTTGAAACTAAACCATAAATGAAGTCAAATAACACATATGTATGCCGTTATTTTAAAGATAAAATAAACTCTATAGTAATTATTAAGTTATTTTCTATGATAATTTATAATGAATGAACAAATTTTTTATTAAATATTAAATCAAACAATTATTTTTTTACAATTATTTCATTTTCCGAATAAACTTCACTTTTAAATTATAAAATATTTTCTAGATTTGTTTAATAATGTTCCTGCCCTATATAATAAGTATTTTGTAATTTTTTGTATTTTAATATTTTAATATATTAACATAGATTTATGTGCTCAATATTTTAATATGTCCTAAACTCACTGTATAATTACGTTTAATTTCTCTCATTTTTTTAAAAAATATTATTTTAAAATTAATTATTTTATAAATCTTAATCTTCCAATACTATTTCTTCATTTTCCTATTAGCTGTTTTTTTCATTATTTTTGCCCTGATTTTACGAAGAAAAATTAGTATTAGTGTTTATTCTTTAAAATTTTATAAATTGTTTTCCGATATTTTCTTCTTAAAAGTTGAACATTTTAAATCTATTTATTATATTTTTGTTTTATTAGAATGAAGAAACTAAGAAAGAAAAATAAAAAAGCTAATAAAATTAGAATACTATTATAGTACATTAATTAATTATTTTTATATATTTTTATTTTATAATAATATTAAAATTCAAATTATTATAATTTATAATGGCATTTCTTTAAAATTTATTTATAAGTTAAATTTCAGAAATTTTATTAATTTAAATAAGATATTGTTTATATACTATTAATTCACTACTCTATTATCTTTATTTTTAGATTACTTTAAATGTCTTGCAAAAATTGGCTTGAAAATAACTTCAATTTATCATATATATGTTATTTTCCTACTAATTTTTACAACAAATTTTTTTAGTAATTGTTAATCTCATGACATTAAGGATTTTTTTTATCAATAATTTATATTAATTATTCAGAATTAATAAATTAAAATACTTCAATTATGGATTTCATTTATATATATTTGAATTACTTGGTTACTAAAAATAACACATAATCAAATATTTCTACAGGCACTATTTCCAAGCTATTTTGTCTTCTTAATTGTCTAATAACCTACATTACCTCTTTTAAATTGGGATAATCTTCTACTTTTCCAAACCTATTAAGCCATATTTCATGGTGAACTGTGTCGCAATATTAATGATTTCTAACACTTATATCATCAAAAATTAAATTTATTACTATTTTGGGATCTACCAATGAATGAATTTTTACACTATTATCATCTTTATTCAAAAAAACTCTTTGATTAGTTTTATAGTAATCTTATTAATTATTTCTTGCTTATTATACTACTTATTCATTTTAAAATGGTTTTTCCAAACTTTAGTCTAATAATTAGTATACAATTTCTATTTATGACACTTTTTAATCTTATTGTTATTATTATTTTTTTTAAAATTCATTATTTATATAATTAGCTACTAAATCAATGGTATTATAATTAGACCTCATAATGCCTCTCGAATATGAACCGGCTAATAGTAATGATTAAATGCCAATTTATTTTAAATTTTCTTCTAATTGCATTACTTCATTCACTAAATTTTCTATATTTTTATTTTATGTAGTATTATTTGTATTCATTTTCTTTACCATATCTTTAAATAATGCTTTTAACTCAATTTCTTAGTCTTAATAAGGGTTTTCAAAATTATTGAAATTAATAAACCTATTATCTAACATAGAAAAGTCTTTTTCCTGTTATTATTAAGCTTAATCCTAATTTTTTTACTAATTTTGATTATTATTATGATTTGCTGTATTATCCAGTTAATTAGTATTTATTTGTTTCTAAACTATTTACTCCGTTTCATATTCCGTGTTGTCTATTCCTGCTTGTTTTGCAGTTCTTTTATTTTTCGATTTTTTTTATTAATTAATAAAAATTTCTGGGTCTTATTTTTCCAAAGAAACTAACCTAGTAAATAATTTAAAAGCTGCAATATTTTTTGCTTCTTTTTAAGTTTGCGAAGACCCTGATTCGCTGATATCAAAAGTTGAACAAGTAGCTACCCATTCTCCTTAGCTCTAAAAAACCTTAAAATTTACTTATTATTTCAAATTTTTATGTGAAAATTAAGTAATAATTTCTCTATAATTTTTTTCAGCATCATAAGTGTCCAAATTATCTGCTCTTAATTGACTTATATTATTAGGAATCTGCTCAGCTAATTTATTCCCCATCTCTTAAGTTACTTAGTTTACATTTTAAGCAGTTGAATAGGGATTTCTATTATTAGGATTTGTTACTAATTAAGGATTAATTTACGAAAAAGCTTCGGAACTGGCTTATCTTTTTTCAACTTCTTTTTAGGTTTAATTTTTAAATTATCCTAAAGCATCTGTATTATTAACCAATAGTTTAAAAGAGGCTTACCTCGCACTATCATTTCTAGCATCTTTTTTAGATTTTCCATACCCTTATCCGTAGTGTTCTTAATCTATTATTGTTTCACAAGCATGGTGATTTTTATTCGCAGGATCTTCTTTAAAAACATACTCTATTTTCATTTTTAATTTGTCACAAGTTTCCCTCAAAATTGTACTAATTGGCTTCTAAGCCATAGGATCACATAAATAAAAAAGTAATTTCTTTATTTCCTCTTCCAAATTCATTCTCAGCTAATCTAAATCAACTTATTATTAGTATTAAAAATCATCTTACCTTATCAATTATTATTATACTTATACTTATTATTATTATTGAGGTACATTACGTTAAGGTAATTGCTGTTACAAAACAGGTAGAATATTATTTTGAAAACCTTCCTTTATCATTGGAGGAGGAGGTGGATATTTTTGGCTTTAATTTTGATTTTAATTTTATATTTATTATTTTTGAGTAACTTTTATATCTTATGGAATATTCAACATATTTTAATTAGCCTGTCCCATTGGTACTTAAGGATTATAAGGGATATTGTTAAGATAAGGGTAGTTCATTTGTTATCCTAAATTTGGAGGCTGCATTCTGAATTGATCTTTGTTTTAGTATTGGTATGGAGGGTAAAATGGAGGTTACTACATTGTTTTTTATTATTTTATTTATTTTATATATTTGATACTATTTTTGCTTATTTAAATTTTTTCCTGAAAATTTATTTTGATTTCGAATTAATAGTATATATAAAATTTTACTAAAAAAATAATAAATAATTAAGTTTTATCATTTTTTCATTTAAAATATATAAGTAATTGCTATATAATATGTTATTTAACTAAATTTTCAAAATTTAGGGAATATATTTTTTTCAGTATATAAATGCAATCTACCCATATTTAAATAAAATATAAATATTTCTTATCAATAAAGTTATTAATATATTATGTTTCTTTTAAAAGTATTTATATTATATAAAAAATAAATGCTTTTGAATTTATTTTTACGATTTTAAGTCTAATTTAGACTGAAAAATAATTATTATATATACAAATATATTAATATTTTTTTAAATAATATATAAAATATAAATAAATGTTTCGAATACAAGATGAATTGATATTATTAATCTTTTTCACAAATTTATTCTAGATAATATATTCGTTGAATATATAAAAAAATAAAAAATTTTAACAGCTATTAAATCATTTATAAAAAAATAGTAAAATAATTCAAAACAAAAAATAAAATAAATAATAAATGGATACCTAAATAAATAGCGAAAATTCTGAGAACGAAATTTGGAAAAGTATAAGGTAGTTAAAATAAAATTTATAAAGTCACAAATAATAATTAAAAGATAAAAGTTATTTAAAAAAAAGTCATTTATAAAACGAAAGTACTTAATAACTTGACAATTAACATATTTTATAATAAGAAAAAAATGATTTTGAAATTAAATAAAAAAAACATGAGGATTTGAATACCTATAGTAGTAATAAAAAAAATAATATAAAAATTAAATTTAATGTAGGACCTAAAATTTTATAATAATAAGAATAAAATTCAAATTTATAATTTAGTGAAGCATCGAAGTAGAATTAGAAAAAAAATAATTATTAAATAAAATAACAATAAATAGAAGAAGAATAATAGTTTGCGGATTTTGCTTAAAAGACAGCCAATACATTATAATAAACTATAAAGGACTTAACTCTCGATTAATCTATTAACCCGTAAGTTTTTACGGATAAATTAATTGCATTACAATAAGCAACTAATGGGTTGATATCCAACTTTAGCAGTGAAAGATAAAATGATTAAAAAAATCAAAATGAAAAAAATAATAGATAAAAGATTGAATATAATAACTAACAAATTAATGAAAACAATTCGCTTAAAAGATATTAATAAAATGAAAAAGATTATAAAAATTAATTTGATTTAAATAATTTTAGAAAAGATGATGAATAATATTAAAAATAAATTTTTTCCTAAATATAATATGATAGATAAAAAGATTCACCTATTTAAAATTAAATATTATAATATAATGATGAAATAGCCGGTCCTTCATAGTTTAGAAAATCTCGAAATAATTCTGATATTTTGGATAAAAATTAAAAATTTTAAAAATAATCCCCTAATAATTCAAATATTTTAAACAAAAGCTAAAGTTAAAATTAAAAAGATATTTTTGTTGCAAAAGATTAAAATACTCAAAGCATGGATGAGTTTTAAAATTAAATTTTTATCGAAAAGGAACAAAATTCTTAATTTTTTTAAAAATAAAATTTATCTGAACAAAATGGACACTAAGAATAATAAAATGAAATAAAAAAATTGAAATCTTAGATTTTAAAATAGAGAAAAGTAAAACTTTCTTACATTTATTTAAATAATATTATAAAATTATAGATCATGCTTTATTTTAAAAATTTATAATTAGGAAAACTAATAAAACTTGAAATAACTTAGATTATAAATTGAAGAGGAGCTACAAATAAAATTTAAAAATTAAGAAAAAAAACTAAGATAAGAATTTGAGAGCTAAAAATTAGAGCTATAATAACAAATTTAGGCCAAAGAAGAGGAATTATCAGATCTTTAGTATTTATTACAAACAACGAATAGAACAACAAAAAATGAAGGTATAAATGAAAAAGAAAAAGAAGAATAGAATAAATAACAATAAAACTATAATGAATAATACACTCAAATTTATAATGAAGTTTCCTCTTAATTAACAGAATTTTTCAAGAATAAATAATAAGATGTAATAAATGAACATATTAAATTATATTAGGATATGGAATAAAACTATACAAATCAAATAAGTAATTTAAAAAATTAATTAAATTAAAAAACACAGTAAAATGAAGAATTAAAAATATAGAAAAATGAATTATAAGAAAGCCTATCAAAAGAAATATAATAGTATAAAGAATAAATTAAGGCTTTAAATGGTGGTAATTAATTAATTATTTATTTATAACTTTATATTTATTAAATAATTTATAATTGATGCAAATTACTCAAATGATTTAATAAATTATATTTAATTAGAAAAAAAACAATAAGAAATTGAAATTTCTACTCTTAGAAAATAAAGGAACAATTCAAGTTAAGTAAATTATAGATAAGAAAATAAAGAAAATTGTAATATGTAAAACATACCTCCATTACCAACTTCATAAAGTTAAAATTTTATAAAGTAACATAAAATGGAAATAATTTTTACACATATAAATTTATTTATCATTTTTTTAATATATATTTTTTTTAATATATTTATAGAAACAGCAATTAGGAAAAGTAAGAATATTCAATTAAATAGCCTTAATAACGAGATATGACAAATTTTTTTTTCCCTAAATATGAAAATAAGTAAAAAATTTGTAAAAAATTTTAAAAAAATTCTTCATTTGATAATCTACCACCTACAAAAAGAATTCTGACTCGTTAAAGAACTAGTAGTACTAATAGTAGTATGTAATAATATTCGTAACAAGACAGAACAAATTAATCGTAAAATAGTTCTTATTTTATATAACTACATTAGTAGTCTTCATAGTCTTACTTTTAGCACTAAAGTTCCGTTTAATATAATACAAAAACCACTTAAAGTTAGACTTCTCATGAAGATAATTTATATGAATCAAATGGTTCTATACTAAAATTATTCAATTAGGAAAATTATAAAAGTCATTAAAACTAAATAACTTAAAAAGTTATTGAATCTAACAAATAAGCTAATAATTAAAATAACATTTTAGAAAAAGAAAGTTCAAATATTATTAATTTAGAGTAATCGAAAAACTATTAGGACCAAATTTAGTAAGTTTTTTAGTTTTAAAAGAACCAGCAGCTATAAAATAATAAATAAAATTAAAAGAGTAATGAAAATTTGAATTTAAATAAAATTCTTCCCAAATGCGAGCAAAATCTCAGTATCTAAAATATCTAGGAAAACTAAGTATATTAAGATTTGTTCAACTATCCCAGTCAGTCAGATTTCTCAATTAACTTTGATTTAAATAATTTACAAAAATTATTGTAAATTAAATAAAGTACATAGAAAAAAAACAACGGTTAAAAACAAGACCTAAACATTGTCACTGATACTAAAAGTAAAAATAGCAACTAAAATATTGATAAATTATAAAGTGTAAATCTGTAAACTCCTTAAATTGACCAAAATTTGATAAAAAACAATTTAATCTTATAAAAAGAATAGCATAATAATATTTTTAAAGATCAAGTTTCTCAAATGAAAAAAGGATTTAGATGAAATTAAATATAAATATACACATATATATTTATATACATATTTACAAAAATTAATTAAATTTATATTATATTAGAATATAATTAATTATAAGTTATTATTATTATAAAAATTATAGTTAGTTAAAGTAAGTAAACTTATATATTCATATATATATATTAATTAGTAAGTAAAATATTATAATTAAAGTATGGAAAGTTATTATAGTTTTATTTATTTAATTTGAAATTTGGTTTTTTTCTTTTGATTTTATTTTTTATACAAAATTTCAAACATAGTCTTATTAAAACAGACAAAGTTCATCTTTCATTAATTTATACGTTATTTCTTAAGGAATTCTTTGAGTTATTATAAGTTCTTAAATTCTATTGTAAAGTTTATAATTTAATTAAAAGTCTTCCCATTTTTGATTTTTAATATTTGGTAATTAACCATAAACATCTTAATACATATGTCCATAAGATACAATTTTTGGATAGTTTACTAATAAAATAACCCCTCTCGATAAGTGCAAAAACGCACATTTACCTTGATGTTTTTTAATTGCATGCTTATTTAAGTTACCTTATTTTTTACATCTTTTTTGCTGAATAAAATAAATTTTCTTAATATATTGGTTTATCTAGATTTTTAAATACTAATTTTTAGAAGTTTAATAAAATTTTTAAATTTAATGATTATATAAAACTTTATAAAATATTAATAAATATAGGGTTTAAATATTTTTTATAAAAAATAAAATTTGGTGTCAAAAAATAATTTATAAGATTATTAAATTTTAATCACATATTAGCTATTATTTTTTTTCCAAATTCATATGAATTTTAATGTAATTAGTATTTTTTTATAGAATGATAATAAACTATATGTTATTATTTCTTTATTTAGATAATATATTTTACGCTTGGTTCTATGAGTTCATCGTGTTTATAACACTTCACAGAACAGTAAACTTTTTCACATACTAAGCATAAATAGGGAACAGTAAGCCTAGGAAAATCTTAGCAGATATCACAAACACAAGAATTATAAAATTTTTAAAATTCTAAATAATTGGCAGGTAAAAAAACTATTTAGAAGTTCTAGTATCCAGTTCTATAGATTTTTTTTAATTATATTATTTAGCTTTCCTACTTATTAACTAAATTCAAAATTTCATTATCTATACTTAAATGAAAAGTTTTATTTTGAGGGTCAATATCGTCCATAAACTTGACATATCCATCAAATTCATTAAAATCTGAACCAAATGCGTCCATATCCAAACTATCGATGTCTCTAAAATTAAATTTAAAACTTAAATTTAGCAAATTTATTTATATTAAGTAATAATAATAAAATTTAATTAAATTCTACTTTTTTTTCGATTTGAATATCGTAAAAAATATTCCAATAAACTTTCTACAAAATGGCAAAAGAAAATTAATTAACTCATATTTAAAGTCTTCATTTTCTAAAAACCTATTAAAAAGCTTTTGGCTGTAGTGGTTACATTTAATTAATTTAATTTAATTTTATGAAATGAAAGATTATTTGGGGCATAAAAAATCAGATGAATTTTTTCCTTAAATTCTTTAATTCATATTTGGGTTTTATTTTTCCGTATAAGATATAAAATGCAAAGTAACCATTAAAATAAACAACTTTCTAACCAAACTTTATATAAACTATAATAAAAATTCCTCATTATCCTTGAAAATTACTGAACCAGTCCAAATCAAGTAAAAAAATTATTTTTCTATATTTTTTAAGTATTTAAGTTCTATTACATTTGTGATTAAAAATTGCTATAAAATATAAAAATAAAAATTTTATATATTTAAACTGCATTTAATTATAAAATATTTAAATACCTATAAACTAGATTCAAATTATTTTTTCAGATTATTTATATATTATTGACTAAAGTTTTTAAAATGAGATTAATTTTATAAGTAAACGAAGAAGTATTCTCTGAAATTCAAATAAAAATGTCTATATAATAGTAAGTTTTTTTTAAAATATAAACTTAACCCTCCTAAACAGATATTATGCGAACAGAAAAATAATAACTAAAAGCTGCTTTATAATATCCATTCTTTTTAATTAATTTACTTATCTTTTTTATAAATGTTTTACTCCCTTATAAAAAATAAAAAAAATTTTATAATACAATAAAAACTATATTAATATTATATATTTACTTAAATATTTTTTAAAATTGCTGGAATATTTTTTCAGAAAATTATATTTATTGTTAATTTTCCTTTAGACGAAATTGTTGCTCTAAAATTTCAAAAGTTTTTTTTGTAAAATTTGATAACTTTTCTCTTTACAGATTTGCCTTTTCTTAAATATTATAATTTTCAGTTTCATGGTTCAATTTACAAACTTAGCATATAAAATTTCCTAGATAAATACACAACAAATATAATAAAAAAAATTGTAAAAAATGTTATAAATTCATAAAAAACTTATTTAATCTATAATTTAAAAACTAAATAAAAAATCTATATAAATAAAATATAAGTAGATATTTATTTTATTTTTCACATATAATTTACCCTAAAAATAATTTTAAGACTTATTCTAACCATTTCCACCATTTATACACATTTTTTATGAGAATTTGGTATTTTAATTATTTCCAGATATATTTTTTAAATTTAAGTATTCAGTAGGGTCTATTATAATATTTTCATCTAAATCTGATATTTCTTAATTTTAAGCATTTTTCTAGATTTCTTTAACTAGAGTAGAAGTTTTTTTTTATTTTTCAATATTTGTATGTTGAATTAATTAATAATCAAATTTGGGAAAAGTCTAAGATTTTTGAATATTTTAATTGAAATTTTATTATTACATATTTTGTGCTACTTGACCTAATTAATTAAAGCCATCAGCTTTGTAATTATTTTCTTCATTATATATTTTAATAGGCTATTATTTTGTTTATTCAATTAAATAATCTATTTAATTTATACGGCTTGGCAATTCTTCTGAAACTGAATTTGAGGAAAAAGAAAGGTTAGGTATATCTTCTTCTTTTGAAGGCTTATTTTAAATAGTAAGATATAACTAACTGTCATATAACAATTTTGGCTATTTATTAGGGATTAAATTTCTAAAATAAACACATTTGCTTTCGTCCATGAATTAAATGAAAATATTAGACATAAATTTACAGTGACCACACAAAGTTTCTAATTCGCTAGTAAATAAATACTATTTTTTATAAATGTGTTTTAAATTATTTTTAGCATGTCTACTATTACAATTTTTGTGTAAGAAATGGTTGCAAGATTGAATATTAAAGCTTAAAAACGAGAATAAATCAGTCAATATTTAAATTAAATTAAAATTTTTAAAAAAACGAAATAAACTTAATTTACCCAAACTCGTTTTCATCTTCATTTTAACAATTTTATTTATTCTTTTAAATTTCCTTAATTTTATTAATATTTTAATTATCCAATTCACTAAAACTCTATGGACTATAATAAGATGAAAATTTTATTAAGTTGTCTCTAGATAAATAAGCATTAACTCCATATTCTGTATTAACTAGCAAATCATGACAAATATTACACACTTCATTTTCATTTTAAGTATTGTCTGATTATTCTTATGTTTCGGGCAAATTTTAAACTAAATTATGGTTTTTATTCATGAAGTTTTTCTATTTTAATAGGAAATTTTTTCTTATCTATTCTTTTTTTTATTGTAATAATTTTTCTTTGTCTTTTATTTGTTACTTTTGACCTAAATTATAGGATATCAATAAAGCATTTAATTACTAATTTTAAAAATAGTATTTATAAATTACCATCTTGAGACTATACTTTTTTTAACATTTACTCTTAAATTATAGTAGATTATTTCAATTTTTTAGTAGTTTTTTCGCAAGATCTTTTCAAAACCTCATTTTTTACAGATTAAATTATTTTCTATATGTTTACAAATGTTTACTTTAAATCAGTTAATTTTTCATTATTTTTCATTTCTTCTATCTTAACTTCCATTTCTGGCTTTAGATAGTACTAAATTATTGAAAAATTTCTTAAATTATTATTTAAAGTTTCATAAATAAATTATTTAAATGATTTCAAACATAAATTTTTCAATATAATTTTACTTTTAACAAATTGTCAAAAACGATTCTATCTTCACAAAAATCCCCAAATTCTATTTCTCTTTAACAGAATTATAAATAAAGAGAGACTAACTTAACTGCATTTTTTAAAACTTCTTTATTTTTTTCCATTAATCCATCTATACGAAAACAAAGCATAGCATATCTTTAATATTTTAAATTATTCTTTTATTTTTTTATTTTTTTTATATTTACAAAATTAATTTATAAATTCTCATTTACCTAGGAACTTCATCAGAAAATAATATATCCATGACTTATCTTAAAAAACTTCTTCTATCATAAAATTCCATTGTTGACACTATAGTATCCAATTGTTTGTTTTTATGAGTAATATTCTAAATTTTTTCAACTAATTCTTAGCTTAATCTTTTATATTTATTAAAAATAAATGGTTCATAAACGTTCTCATATTCCTAAAAATTAATATACATTAAATTAATTTAAAAGACATAAAAAAAATTAAATTTAAAATTAAAGCATTAATAAAAATCTAAAATCTTTATATATATTTTTATTTTACCTATTTAATTCTAAGGTTATTAGAATTTTAATTATATGAACTAACATTATTTATAAAATCTTCTAAATGGATATCATAATTCAAAATTTTATCGAATAAAACTTCTTTAATGGTTCTCAAATCTTTGGATTTTTTTATGTGAAATGAATTTATTATAACATTGTCCAAATGTCTTACAACCCAATCTGGCCTATTTTTTTCTCCTTACTGTTAAAATATTTTTGTGCAAGCTACACTATTTATAAATGAAGTACTGTCGATAATTAAGACTATAATTAATTCAAGTACTTTACCCAAATTATTAAGAAAATCATTATCTTTGCAGTTAAAATAAATCCTTTTAATATCTATTTCGCCATATATTTCAGATATTGTACTCATCAAAGAAACCTTATTAGACTAGTCGTTTTATAATGTAAAGAAAAATAGAGTTTAAATTAAAGCTAAATCTAAATCGTATTATCTTTTCAAAATAAAAAGAAAAAATTATAAAAAATTAATTATTAATTTTAATGTTTTACCCGTAATAACTTTTTTTATAAAAAGAATTTATGATTTCAATTTTCATAGATTTTTAAGGATTAATTAACATTTCATAAAAATTTCCTACTTTTTCCTCCGAAGATTTTGCAAATTTTATCGCCTTTAGACTACAGATTACCATATTTTCAATAAGTCTCTTTATTAACAAAAAAGTTTAATTTATTTAAATAAAATTTAACTAATTAAGGTTAAACAAAATTCAAATAAATATTAAAAATATATTAAATCAAGTTAATAAACCTTTTCTAGAATTTATGATTTCATATGCTCTTAAAGTAGTTATTTCAACTTATACGAACTTTAATTTAAAATAATCACATTCATTACTATACCTATAACTCTGAAACCTGTAAAGTGAATGGGCCATTCATATCCTTCACTAAATTTTTCTTCATTTTCGCAATTATGAGTATAATCTACTTCTTAAGCTTCGATAATTAAAGTTTCTAAAAAATATTCCAATAATTAATTTTTTTTTTCAACACATGAATTAACTATTTTGCTTATAAGTAGCTTTGATATCATTAGTAAAGAGCACTCTATGTGAAGTCTGCACTTCTCAATTTCGTCCTCTAAATGTGGTGACCTCTTTTTTTAAGTCAAAAAAAGCAACTCACTTAAAATCTATATAAATAATAATTTAATTAATATTTATTTTCTTATTAAAAAATTTATTTTTGTTACTTGTATCAAAGTCTTATAATTTAAAAATTTTTAAAAACTCTCTTTTTGCAACCAAAAAATATAGATGTTTTTAATTTTATTAAAAACATTATAAGCAAACCTTGATAAACCAGTAAAGTACATGTTTATTATTTATTTTGTTTACTCAAATATAAAAGGCAAATTTGAATCTTTGAGCCATAATTCGGAGCAGGAAATAGTAAAAAATTAGTTATATAAGTCAAATAAATCTGTTACATATAATCCTTTTTGTATTTTGGTTTAGTAAATTAAAAAATTAAACATTTTTGAGTAAGTAATTACTAATATATTTTAAAAATTATCATCATTTTTCATAATAGTAACAAAACAAAGAGACAAAATAGTATTAACTTCTTTATCATATACAGGGGAAAGTCTTAGTAAAATTATTTAAATATAAAAATAAATTAAATTAAATTTTTAATATATATATTTTTATGTACCTAAAAAATTATTCTATATACATACACTCACACTTCTGAAATAATACTGATTATTGTAAGCTTTGCTAATTTTCATTAGTTTTATTTTTATTTAATTGGAAATGGTTATTTTATTAATTGCTTAAATCTTAACATTAGTGTTTAAACTTTTTTGTATTTAAATAGTTATAACTTTTTCCGATTTTCTCAGTCAAAATATGTCCCATATAAGAAGCTAAAATTGAACTTTGGCTACAGAAATAATTTATAAGCTCAAATATATAGTACATATACTCTTGCAAGACGCACTATTATAATTCTTCTTTTTCAGTCAATTTTTCTTATTAATATTTTATTTCATTTGATTTTTCTATACCTATCTGAAATAGCAATTAAAAAACATGTGAAAAATTCTACCTTAAATTTTCAGGTATATATTTTTCCCAAATATATTATTTATTTAAAAATGTTTCGCTTGAATTTCCATTTTTTTTATGCTTTTAACAACAACCTGTATGTTATATATTTAAAGATAAAATTGATAGATTTAAAAAATAAATAAATTTAGGTAAATATTATTTAAATACCCTAGCTTTTAATTGCTTAATAATCACCACAATCACAAATTCCAATATTATCAGTAGAATATTAAATTTTGTGATTTTAATGTAATTCTGTTGAAAAACAATCGCTACACAATAAATGAGAATCTTTATCAATTCCACAATCTAAACACTAAAAACTAAGTTACCCAAAAACAATTTCTTTAGAGCAAGTTTACTTTTAATTCGTTTATTTTTTAAAAAAATCAAGCAAATGTGAAATCTTATTTTTTAATTAAATAATAAATAAATTAACTTATTTTATAAACATTACTTATATTATAATATGAGCTGTAAGTTTAATAATATCAATTAATTTTACCGTTTCTTCGTATTTTTAATCTCCTACTAAAGTTAGTAAAATATTTTTTTTCAATTCTATAGCATCAAATTATTTTTTCATATCCAAATAAGATTAAACTAGAGTTTTTAATTAATTAAAGTATTTAGAATTAAAAACCATCGAAATTTATTTATTTAAATCATCGACAAAAATTTTTGAATTATCAGATATTTATTCCATTTTTATGATATTAAAATCTATTTTAACTGTATGTAATTTGTTATTTATTATTTTTATATTATTATGTTCTTAAATTCTAGTTTCAAAAGCTTACTTTATTCTTTTTTTTTGTTTGCTTGTTTGTGTATTTAATTATTTTTGTTTTGTTTTTTATGTACGTTTATAGCAAATAAGAATATAAGATAATGATTTTTATTGAAATAACTCTAGGTTAATAATTGAAATATTAAATTTTTAATCACAAATATTCATTATTATAAAAAATATGGAGCTTTATAATAAAAGTTAAATTAATTAAAATTAATGTATTGATAAAAGGACCACCTAATTATTACATTATAAAAATTCTCTTATAAAATAAATATAAATTATAATTAGTTTCAATATTTACAAAGGCAAAAAATATTAATATTTATTAAAATAAATATATAATGAATTAAATCATATATTTATATATAAATTGAATATGATTATTAAAATGAAGTTTTATCTTTATTGATAAAAAAATTTATCGATTTTTATTATTATTATACATTTCAAGCATCTATATCTTCATCTTATTGTGTTTAAGTAGTTTTTTCTTAATTTTTATAACAACAATCAAATAAATTACACATTCCCTATTTCGCGGAAAAATTAAATTACAAAGTAGTTCTCCCACATTATATACTAAAGCCGTCCATATCTCTAGTCAAAGGAATTTCTTAATTTAACTAAACCAAACTTCCGAATTTTGATTATTTATCTAACAAAAATAAATGTGATCCATTCCAATTCAGACAAGCATGAGACCTACTTACACTGATATCCGTGACTCTTATTTCACTTTCATGACTTCTACCAATGTTAAATTTTTAAGGCTTACCTTTCTAATTTAATAAATTTAAATTTAATTTTAATTTTACTAAAAACAATATAATTTTTTATTCATTTTAGAAATATATATATTTATTTTTATTTTTACCTAAAGGTAAATCATGTAAAACCCCTAATGATTAGATTTGTTTTAATTTCCTTATAATATTTAAATTCCTACATAAGGCTAGCCCACTGGTCTTGCTATTTGTCTAACATCGTAGTTAAATCCTTCACTTTAAAACTTATAAGGATAACTAGTTTTACATAATTCACATTCGAAATTGTTCGGAAAACAAAAAACTTTCGAATTTTAATTATTATTATTTGTCCCATTATTATTATTTTAATTTTACCCATTATTAATAATACTTTTGGATTTAATCCAAGTCATTAAACATTATATATGTATATTTTTCATAGTTCCTTAACATTTACAAGGATTTACCATAATATTTTCATCTTAATCTATTTCGTCACTAAGACAAATTCTGCATATTTTTTGGTCATTTTATTCATTATTATTATTATGATTTTTTTTTATTTTCGTATTATAATTACTATTACTTAAGTTTTAGCTAGTATTATTATCATTTTATAAATTTTCCTATTTATCATTTAATTATTATTCACACGTTTATTTTGTTTTTTTTATTAAATTGAAATCGAAATTAGAATTCACATGGTTACATTATTCGTCAAACTCAGTTTAAATTTCAGTTATATCCATTTCTTGCATATTTGTACTTTTTTTTTCCATGGCTGCGTATTTTTTTTTTTCTGTTTTTTTTTTATGCCAATTTGGGTCCAATTCTAGTTCTTTAATTAAAAAATTTATTCTGCCTAATTTAATAATATCGGAGCCCCTTAACATATATCCGCTTTCATTGGGAAATCTCTTCACAATTGTCCATTATTTTTATGAATCATCCTAATTATTATTTTACTACGATTCCTGTTCATTATTTCTAAATTTTTAATTATCATTATTTTTAATATTACAATTTTAATATGACTTTATCCAAAATATTCCATCCTCATCTAGTTCCAAATTTAAAAGTATTTCTTCATCTTCATTTTGGACTTGGTCTTCTTTTTGAAAAATAATTTTGTGATTTTTCCGGACGATTCTGCCTGATGAATTAATATTTAATTAATTTTTTTCTATTTCTTGAGTCTCATAATCAAAAAGACCGTGTGAATCTTTGGACCAAGTAATTCCAGTTACTTTCAAAAAATTACTATTTTAGTTTTCTTTTTAATTAATTTCGTTTGACATTTAATCTTCCGAAAAATCTTACCCGAGCTTACCATCTTAACAATTACCCATTTTTTAGCTTTATATGTTAAATTTAGAATGAAAAAGATGATTTAAAGAGATTCTGATATAAAAATAAATATTTTTATTTTATTTTATAATTTTTATTTTTATTTTTATTTTCAATATTATTAAAAACATTAGTTATGTGAACCTAAAATTATTCTTAAAAACAATACAAATATTCTTCCATTTATAATTAAAATAAGTCAATATAATTAAATAAACAACAGTATTTGCGATTTAAGAAATTTATTTGATTCTGTAATATGAATTCTAATAAAAATAATAAGAAAGTTATTTTTAAATTTGGGTTATTAAATTTAAATTCCAAACAAAACTAAACTTTTAAACTTAAATTAGATTACAAATTTTAAGAATTGTTAAAATATTTTTACTCAAGCATTTAAACCATGCATATATATAATATAAAACCATAACTATTATTATAACATAAAATTTATATAATAAAAAGAATAAAAAATCATTTAAATCAATAGTATTATTACTATTCAGGAACCCATTTTACAGAGTAATATTCGTCTTTTTATTTTATTTTTTCTTCATATCTATTTTTCATGTGCTAAGGAACTAATTGCTCAACTCCTAGTCTATAATCTCCATTAATTACATTAAAACCAGAATTACTTCTAGAGTCTAAATTTTATGACCTAACATAGGCTCTAATTTTGGCTTCGTCGTCTCTTTATTTTAATTTTTTCCCCTATTCTGAATTATCATACTACAACGTTATAGGATTATATGGAAGTCCATTTAAATTTCTTTTACCGGCCAATAAAACCTTCGACTAATATTCTCTTTTCTATTACTCAAGAAGTTATTAATTCTCAATTTACTCCCACCTTCTATTTTCTCTTTCCAGGCCCTAAACTCTTTTTTTTTCCAGGCCCATTTCCCTTTTAATTAAATCATCTGACCTTTTTTATTTATCGTAAACCGCATAATCTTTGTCAAATCGCATAGTTTCCGGAATATATATAGAAGAATTTTAATCTGCATTTTAAAGTAAATCTTTCATATTTTAATTTCGCGCCTCATATCCAACTCTCTAATTTATTCTTGTTTTTTCAATCGCATCTTTATTTTTCATGCCCTCTCTCTCAACCCTGGTCCTGGGCTGAATATTGTTAATAATTTCCTCCGTTTTTTAATTCTATTAATAAGCTTTATATTTCTTATTATACTCGTCTTCGACATTCAATTAAGACTAATTTTCAGGCATCTACTGAAATTTTCCTAATTATTATTAGTATTATTACATATCAGAATTCTAAATATTTCCATTTTAAGGCTACTAATTTGGTTAATTCAAAGCTTGCGCCAGGTCGGCTTAAGCTTAGTTCATATTATTTTGTTAAGCAACTCCATATTTATTTCCAGCAATTTATTATTATTATTGTTATTATTATTGTTATTATTAATTATGACCATAATGTGGCTAATTAAATTATTGCTGCTGATTTTGATTTTAATAGGGATTTGGTCCTTATACTTACTAATATTATTAGGGGACAGGTTAAGGTATATATTACATATTTTATTAATTGTCATATGCGTTTCCATATCTTTGTGCGCTTTTCATTTATTTTTACCTGTCTTACTCAATTTAAAATTAAGTTAGAGAGTCGTATACATTTGTCTACTGTTATTATTATTATCCGGGAAATGAACTATTGTTTTAAATTTGCATATGCTATTAGTTTTATGGATAGTTTTAGTTGCCATTTTATTGGTTAGATTGTGCTCTTTGTTGAGGATAATATTGCTAGGGATAAGGCTGGGCTTGTTAAGGATTATAATTTTAATTATATTAGTTAAATTACTAATTATTTTAATAATGATCTTACATAAAAATATTTCTAATTTATTGTTTATTTTTTAATTATTTTAGTGATTTTTATTTATTTGCTTAATTAATAAACTTCATTTTGTGAATATTAATGATTATAATTAAATTATCAATAATTATAATAGTTTTATTTATTATATTTATATTTAAATAACATAACATAAATAGAATCAAATATAAATAAGTTTTAGTAAATAGCATTAAAAATAAAGAATTTCTAGAACTTTAAATATAATTAAATATTGTATAAAATTATTTTAAGTAATAATTAAAATCTTTTTTTATAAGTTATCTATATTATAGTTAAATATTTTTATTTTAAATTATTTAAAATATAAAATAATATTATTTGGAAAAAAAGATCCATAAGCTAAACTTTAAATATATTCTACCCATTTTAATTTAATGTTAAAAATTAATTTTCCTAAATTAAAAATGATCTTAATTGTAAATGATTTTTTCATATTAAAAATAAAAGCCATTTTTATATGAATAACATTTTTTGAAATATTTTTAATTATAATATAAAATAATTATTTTTCTACTTAGTATAAACTGAATAGTAGCATTTTTAAACTATTTTGTCATTTATTTTATATATTAAACCTTATAGGTAATTTTCTTTTTCTAGTATTTTAATAAATTAACGACATAAATTTTTTATTACAAAAATAATATAAAAAGTAAAAAATAATTCTAAGAAATAATTCATAAATATGTCATTTAATCCTTAAGAAATTTTATAAAAATTAAGAGGAAATGTAATCGATAATGGTGTTCCCAAATTTTCATCCAAATATTTGAATTAATAAATAAGTAATACAAATAACAAGCTTTAGGAAATCGCTAACTAATCCATTTAGAGTTAATATATATTTAATACTTAAGCAAATGATGGAAATAAGATTTTAATAGAAAATTAATAGTTTAATACAATGCCCTCACCTCAAAAAAAGGAATTTTAAAACACAGCAAATTTTTAAAAATTTTTTGAAAATGAGTCTGACAATTTTGGAAATGATGAAAAAAATTTTGGTTATAATGACCAACTGAATAGTTAAAATTAAAATTAAAATTAAGAGCAAACATAAGATAAAATAAAAGAGATTTTTGAAATGTTTAAATCCAAGTCAAATTAAAGTTTAAATCCACAATAGCAAAAACAAAACTAAAATAATTTTTTAAATACTAATGAATAATTCTAAAATAATGATGATATTTAAAATATGGCAAACAATTATTTCAAAAGTCAATTTTCAAATCATGAATTAGAATAAATTTAATAAACATCTTAAGTACCACTATTAAGGTAATAGGTATTTGATTAAATGTAAAAAGGACCAAGTCTAATTAATTAATCTGATACTGAAGTTATGATGGATCTTATAAATAAAATTTAGTATTTAGAAAATCATATAGATGAATTACAGATTAACTTATAAAATAATAATTAAGATTTGGCATAGGTATAATAAGAAAAATTATAAATTCAGAATAAATATCAAGAAAGCTAAAAATTATAGTAAAAGCTATAATCGAAAATTTTAATGATACAATAAGATTAAATCAAGAAAAATAACAAAAATAAATATTTTGTAAAACAAGATTAAAAAAGAGAGAATTTACCTTTATAAAAATAGACATCATAATAATTAAATTAGCCTCTAATGGAAAAAACGGAAAAAGAAAATGATTAAGATTAAAAATTAAATAGTGAAAATTAAAAATATAATCCTGATAGTTTTTGGAGTACATATAAATAAAATATGGAAAAAGAAAACTAAGAAAATGAATAAAATCCAGATTTCTAAATTAAAAAGGAAGATTTACTAGAAGAAGATAAAAAATTAAATTAAAAAAATAAAAGCCTATAAAATTTAAGGTAAAATGTTTGTAATATAAGTAAAAATGAAAATAAAAGCCCTTTAAAAACCAGTAAACCAGATGGAAAGTTATAGTTGGATGTATTATAAAAATTATTAACAGAATTTCCAAATTTAGCAAGACCGACAATAAAAATTTAAATTAATGAAAATGATTTAATTTGATTTATAAAAATAGTTGTTGTTAAATTTATTTTATATATATTTATAAATATTTTGTAACTAGTATGCTAAAGAAAAATATATATTTATTAATTCATACAATTGTTTTTTCTCATTAAGAAATTAATAATTACTAGTATAAATAAAAAACTAATATTAGAATGCAAAAAGAATAAACATTAACAAAATAAAATAAAAAAATGTTGCCTAACGTAAATTTCTTTAAAAATATTAAAACTAAATCATCTTATATGATGATTTCAGATATTTTAGCAAGGTAAAAAAAATATTTTTTATAAAATTTAGTATATAAAGTTGTTAATACATAAAGAATATTTAAAAAATAATTAGAAAAGGTAATTATAAGCTATTGGAATAGGATCACAGCTATATACAATGGCTTTTTCCTAATAAATATAAATCTGCTTTTAATTCTTCCAGCTATTCTTTAACAGATGAAGAAATAAAAATATTTAAAACTGATAAATAAGTAATAAAATCCTATATATATATAATAAATTATATCTTAAAATAAAAATAATGTATATTGTATTAAGTATTTAAAATTATTATTATAATTTTAACTAAAAGATTGCTGAAAACTATGTTCAAGGATATATTATGTTTTTGGATTTTTTAGGATTTGATTTGATAAGTTTAAATAGTGGCTAAATATAAAGAGGATAGAATTTTTTAGAAAGAGCAAATTAGGCCTTTATTGTAAATACTCATAATCATCTAAGAATAAGAAGATTATTGTGCAGTCTTAATAATACAGGTTTCAGAAAATATGCAATAGAACTAGTAGAATTTTTAAATAACGAGGCTAAAAACAAATTAGATTCTCCCATATATAAAATGAATTCTTAGAATAATAGATTATTAAAAATCTGGTAATTATTTTAATATTTATAAAGAAACTATTTTATTAAATATTTTTTTAATTTATTATTAAATTTTTAGGAATTTTTATGGATAAATAGATGCAACTAGTAAAAAAGAATTAGAACTATTTCAAATAAATAATTTGATTAGCTTATCATAAGCTGAATAACCGTCTATATTTTTTGATTAATTTTCTTAATAAAATACTGTTTAAAAAATTGATGATACAAACTAGTGTGAAACAAAATAATTATAAGAATAATTTTAAAAAATAAATTTAAATAATGAAGAATAAAAAAACAATCAATGATTTATTTTTTTTTGTTATCCTTATTTTTATATTTTTATTTATAAATTTTTATAAAATATTAATTTAAATTTATATATATATAAGAAAGTATAAAAATTTATAAAATATTGGTTAAATAAAAAGTTTAAATTATAATAACAATTTTTTAATGATTATTAAATCAATTTTATATAAATATTAAACAAATTAATAAGAATACAAATGCTTGGCTATTAAAGCTTAAATACTGTCCACTTATATCAGGAATTTCGTATTTTTTAGGTATTTAAAATTCGAAAGTAAAAATTTCAGGGTTAAATGCTGCCAAACTACTATTAGGTTCATCTTCACTCATTGCCATATAAATGTAATAAATTTAGTTATCACCTAATTACGAAAAATCTATTTTCTGAACAACTCCGTTAATAAATTGTTATTTTTTAAAATACATAAATGGTAACTGATCCCCTATAAAAAATTATTATGTTTTAATTAAATTAAAAGAAAAAAATATAAATATATAAATGAAATTATTACCATTGAAACCTCCAATTAAATTTGGCAAGCTCTAACTCGTTTAAGATTTTCTATAGTCTAATCCTATATAAACATAGCCGTTTTAACTGACTTCTAAATTAATAGACATAGTAGAATTATAAACATAAATTTACATATTAGAAATTGTAGGGTATGATCTATATAAATTTATAATAAAAATTAAATTTGATTTAACATTTTTAATTCAATAAATAGTTAAAAAATCTTTTTTTATTTATAGAATAAACTAATTTAATTATTTTTTACGCTTATCCAGTTTAAGAAAGTTATAAATTTTGTATAGATGGTATAGTTATTGAGCTATTTCCAAGAATATAACTATTAATGTTGCTATCATATAAAATTTACAAATAATTACTGGTATCTATTTAGCTTGATAATAAATGACTAGGCATAATATAAAATTAATATTTATATTAGGTTTCAGAAGAATCACTACTACTTAAACCTTCATCGTAGGCTTCATCGAATTCTTAGTCTAATTTTCTATGTGTATAAATATAAATGTTAAAATATTATTAATATAATTATAAATAATTAATGGGTAAATTTTTTTATTATTTTTTTTTTACCGCTTTTAATTATTTTTTTGCTAATATTCTACTATAGTTTGGTTTTAATTATTTTTATATAAATTATTATAATTTCCAGAACAGCTTAGTGTATTCCTAAAGTTTTCCTCAAATATCATGTCTTCATTTTGGTAAAAACTGCACATTTTAATTTATTATTCTTCAAATGAACTTTTTTATTACTATACTTTAAGTTTTCTTAATTCTTATTACTTTTATTGATTTTTTTATTTTCTCTTATTTATTTATTTTTATTAAATTTGGTTATTTATTTTTTATTGTAAAATCCTTCTTCTACTAGAAATAGATGTTGACGTTTAATAATTTCCGGAAATGTAATTATCACAGTATAAAAAATTATTAGTTTTAATTTGACTTCTTTCAGTTTCCAAAATCGATGTGAGTGAACATGCAATTGATTTTATTTATAAATTACTTAAAATTTCATTAAATGTGAAGTCTAATTTTAATAAATATTCGCTATTTGACAAGGTAGAGAAAGTTACAACTTTTAAATCACTTTAATTTCCTAGCTAATTTTCACAAAAAGCGTATATTATATAATCACTACTATCTTTAATAAAACTAAGATCTAGATAAAATATTAAATATAAAAATATAATATATTTAATAAAATTAAATAAAATATTTTAATTTATACTAGAATTTAATTGTATATAATAAAATTAATTACCCTAAGAAATAGAAGCGGCTCCATCGGTAAACTAGTAATCCATTACTGTCCAAAAAGGGTCATCTCTATATATTTATCCAGTTCCATAAGTATTTATAGCGTTACTTATTTCTGATTTAGTTAAAATATCATTTTAATTAGTTTTAATCAAATGGTATACAAAATATGCTTTATATAAAACTGTATTGCTAGTATTTATTTAGCAGTCCAAATTCATATTGACAACATTTTAAGTAGAAGTATCAATAGTCAAAGAGGGCGAATCCAAATCAGTTTAAATATTAGAATAGCTAAGAACATTTATTGTTACACTACTTATACTATTATAATTATTTTTACTACTTCCTGTTAAAGAAAAACTCATTGTTCCTGTACCTGTACTAGTTGAAGAAACTAAATAACTTGCAACTAAGTTAAAATCAGTTGAATCTGTATAATAAATAGTTTAGGAGGAACTGTTAATGGTTGCAGAAACGCCTGAAATAGTAGCTCTGACAATTAAGTTTCCAGAAGGCTTACAATTAGAAAAATCTAGTTCAATTGGCCAACTTTTGCCTTGGGAAACTATTACTTGATATTATGTGTATTTTGTGGAAATTGTACATTTTTCTTAATTTACTATAACGTAAAGGTCAGGAACTGTTTCACTGTAGCCACTTCCTAAAGATTTATAGAAATTTAAAATATAAGGCTTAGAAGAGGCCAAACTATTTGCTTTTATAGAACTTTCTAATTTAAAATAAATATAAATTATATTTAAAGTAATAATAAACTTAAAAATTTTAAAAATAAACTTATATATACATCCATAAGAGTCACTAATATAAGTCGTAAATTGTTCAGGATCTACAGTAAAATAGTTAACAATATCTTCATTAAAAGTTGTGTTTTAGCCAATAATTACACTACTTACAAATTTATTTTAATTTTTCGCCTTTATGTAAATATTTTTCTAGGTATATCCTATTGATATTTGATTTAACTATTACTAACCTTCTTAATACCAGTAGAAATCAATCAAAGAAACGTCTAACTAAGGATAATAAATAACACTTAGATCAGAGCAGTCAGTAGAAACACTTTATACATTATAACTTGAATCCTAAAACAATATGTTATATCTGTTTTTTTAATATTTTAAATACTAATATTCTTCCATGTACATGTCATTTAAATAACCCATATTATTTAATTAAAAAACTAAATAAACGCCTAAACTATCATTAGTTGTTAAAACTGAACTATTTAACATAATTTTTAGTCTATTTTTCGCTATCATAGAACAATCTCCACTCGTTAAATCATTTTTATCAGAATCTTCTAATTAATAAACTAAACAACTTGGCGACTAAATAAATGCATTTCTTTATCCTAAAAAATCTATATACATATTTTATCCAGTTAAACTATTTTAAGGGAAATAAACTACTAGTTTATGATTTGTTTATTCTCTGTAATTTCCATCTATTTCTGCAGATAAAATAGATATCTAATAAGTAGGAAATGAAGGACTCGGATCTACATAATATCCTAAATAATCAATACCTTTACTGATATCAGAAACATCTATTTCTCCACTTACTGATAAACCAACAAAAACATATTTAGGTGAAATACTAGGATTTCTATTAAATAATATAAAATATTTTTAATAAAACATATTTAATTTTATTTATTAATAAATATATTAATTTAGAAATTTTTTAAATTATTTTTTTTTTTAATTTTACTAGGGTTGGGTTACACCTGAAATTTTTAAAGAAATTGACTATGAAGAACTACTAATTGTGACATCTTTGTTAAAGTAAATTATTATCATTCTAAATAGATATTTTTCGCAATGTGCTTATACATTATCAATAAAACAGGTAAATGACCCATCTTTAGATTCTAAATAACTATTTATTCCTGCATCAAATTAAACGAAAAATCTACTGCTACTCGAAACACTTTCCTCTATGTCAATCATTAAAATATAATCTGCATTTGCCCCAATTCCATTGGTTTATTTCACCAAATTTGTTATTTACAAAGTTGCTATAAAATAGTTTTATTATATATAATTTACACATATTATATTAAATAAATGAAATTTTATTTTTTCTAAATAATTATTATTTTATTTATTTTTAAAATTTTTAATATTTAAATTTACAGGGAGAGGTCAAGGAATTAGAATAAGACATAGAAATTTAAGTGGAAGACGGACTGTTATTATTTCCATAAATCCATTCAAATTAAAAATTATTTGAAGAACCTGTTGTAGAAGTAGTTTTTGCGCCTTAACAATGTAATTTAAAAGTTTTAATTGATTCAATACTTTTTTTTAACTTAAGTATGAATAAACTTGTGCTTGATTATGTAAATGTTTTGAAATTAAAACTTAATTAGTCATCTACGTACGGAACACAAAATACTTACTCAAGAGTGTTGATATTTGTGTCAGTTAAAAATCCCAAAGTAAATTAAAATCTTATAAATTTTAAAAAAAAAAATATTTTTATATTTTAAAATTTATTATTTTTATATTTTATTACTCATCGTTTTCATCCACATATGTTGAGTCAGAATCTTCTAAAGTTAAGGTAATATTAAAATCAGATGGAGTGTCAAAATTGGGAAAATCAAAACTAATTTCAGAATTAGCTGAATCAATTGAAGGTTAAAAGTACAAATCAGAAGAATTAATTATAAAATCTGTACAAGAATTTAATATGCTAGAGTGCGACTATGCAGAACTTGGTATATTTTAACCGTATACAATATCATTACTTATAAATTAAATATTATTTAATATATATTCAATATTTTATTTTTTTATAATTAAAAATTATTGATTTTTATTAAATTATTACCCGCTGCTGTTTTAAATTGACAAAGCATAACTTATTTCTAACGTTATGTCATCAGAAACACTTGCATTCAATATTTAATCTCCTATATAAATTTATACAATAAATTATCTTAAAATAATAAGCTCGCTTTTTGTAGCAGTAACTGTAATTTTGAAGGTATTTGACCCTAAATCATCCAGTTCACATGAAAAATAACTAACATAATTATATATATAACACGGTTCAATAGAGGTTTTTTTGGCAGAAACCAAATTAGTAACTGATATAGATGCAGCAGGCTCACTTACGAATATGGCCATTTTTTAATACCCTTAAGATATATCTGTGCTTGAAAAATAAAAAGGTACATTTTCATTAAAATTTATCTAAAGTGATAATTGTTTTGGTATTTTAGTAAAAAAACTATCCGAATATTAATAACATGGTTCTAAACTATAACCCGTAATAGTTTTAGCTGATGAATGAAATCCTTCACTAATTCCATAAATTGAAGATAAACCGTACCTAAAAATTTCAGCTGTATCTAATTCTAATCTTAAATAATTTTTATTTGACACAATTATATCAAAAATTGAATTTCCTGCTTAAAAAATGCTATCATTATCTGTTATGGCATTAGAACCATCCACAATAATTTGTTCAAAATTTTTAGTGGGGCAAAAAATACTATACACTCTATTAACATTTCTATTTACTCTTATACACTAGGTTTAATTGAATCCAAATTACAAAGTTTCATTATGTAAATTTTCAAAAATATTTATGTTTCTACTTGAAATTAAAAATCCTGAACTACTACTTCCAAAAAACTAATTTGTATCATAACTTGTACTTGTACTAGCATTGTCTATATCATGTTTAAAATAAATTTAACTTCCATCAGTTTCATCTACAGAAATACTGTATTTCCAATCAGTCACATCTTAACTATAAGTATCTGAACTATATAAATTTTTTATTATATGATTATTATCTCTGGTATTTCCATATATAGAATAAGTAATTAAATCTCCGGGAAATTATAAAGGGCCTAATTAACCAGGTTATTCTGAGTCTAATAACTATTCTATGGGCGAAACGAATACATATTCAATTTCAAAATATTTATTAAATAAAACTATATGTGAGTAGTTAATTTATTCGTTTTCTGCATCTTAAATAGCAATTAAAATATCAAAATCCTAATTTAAGCTAAATTAACTTTCTTATATTATTACTGCATCATTAAATAAATAATTAACATTGTTAAATTAAATATTTGAATCAAAGGCTTTGCACTCTACGCTGCAAATATAATCCTATGAATTTGTATTTTCAAAGCTAGTTAATTTAATACCATTATTAAAAAACACCCCCAAATATGAAAATTTGGGAAAATCTGATTTTACTCCTTATATTCTAATATAACTATCCTAAAATATTTAAATTTTATGAAAATTATTAATTAATTTAAATTAGAAATGTATTTCTTTTTAAAAAAAGTTTGTTATTACCATATAATCTTCGAAATTATTTGTCGATAAATCATCATAAAATCTGTAATTAACGAAACTAAAATTAAAATTAGAAATCCTGTCATTTAAACTCATAGTATACCCATTTACTAAAAAACTTGATTAAAGAGAAAAACTCTGAGTATCTGTATTTTCTATGAAAAAGCTGAACAAAAAATCAGGCTAATTATCAGAAGCTAAAATCGAATTTTATTTAAATTCAGAAGAAAAACTAACACCATGTAATATCACAATTTATTCATTATAAAGAGATTAATCAAAAATAGAAGAACAGTAAGAAATATCGCCTCCGCATTAAAATTTTATATAACCAGCACCATTGTCAATTTATATAAAATTCTCATAATCTGTATTTTCTTTGTCGTCGTAATTAATACAATAAGAATAAGGGGTATTAACTTCACAAATACTACTTCCAAAACTTTAGTAGTTATTCTAAATAGCAAATTTAATTTATATTAAAATTTAAAAATCAAAAATTTTTCTAAAAAACTAAAAAAATAAATATATTAAAAAACTCACAGAATTCAGCGCAGATATACTAATTCCACTTCCTTTCGTTCCCAAAACATCTTCAGATATTTAAATTAAATTAGGGTTAAAATTAATTATCAACGTTAAAACTTCATTAGCGCCAAACGAGCTGGCACTTGTAACTTAACTACTTTACAAATCCAAAAAAAAAATTAAAGCTTATTCTTCTTTTCTTTCCGGAAAAATCCCGACCCCTTTCGAATTTTCACTGTAAATTTGCCTGTAAGTTTTTTCTTCTGTAAATTAAGAACTGTTTTCAGGCACGGACACTACTTATGTGTTTCCTAAATAGTTTATCCAGTTGTTATTGCTAAATGAAAGAGGCTAAGAATAAATGTAGTTAAAATTTGAGGCTGGAACTGCTGTTGTGCTAAAAATATTGGATTTAAGTATTTAATTGTCTTCTTTATTCACCAGGTCCACTTAGAACTTAATTATTTTTATAAATTTTTTTAAAAAAAAAATATAGATTTTATTTTTTTTATTTTATATGCAAATATTAGATTTATTTTTTAATTAATTAATTTAAAATTTAAAATTTTTAAAAAAAAAAATTTTTAATTTTATTTTATCTCTTTTATATAATTATATTAATTTTATTTTTTTTAAATTTACTGCCCCGAAATTGGAACTGTCCGCTGAAGAACTCTGGTAGGATATTTTTGCTGAAATAAAATATTCGGTGTTAGCTTTGAGATTCATTATATTTTTGCAGACAATTTAGGAATTATTTTAAATTTCGCAACTTGTTTACTAAAAACTGCCCATATTATGATTTATTGATAAAGGAACTATAAATGTATTAGCTGCACTACTAGTGTGCTGTGTATCAATAGTAATTTATAAATATTTTGTATTGTCGTATAAATTATAATCTATGTCTAATTAGAATGGGAATTTTAGTGTATTATATACTTAATTTTCACCTGTATTCGTATATAATATAGGATAGTTAATTCCAGTTTCTGCTATTTTTTAGCCCATTTCAATACCATACAATGCTCTTGCATTCAAAATTTCTAATTCTGGCATTTATGTATCAAAATAAGAACTAATAATTCCTTATTTAATAATCTAAGCAAAAAAAAATATATAAATATTTAATTTTTACTTAATATCACTTATTTCTTTGAATTTTAAAATATTAAAAACTAATTTAAAAAGTTAATTACTTAGTGGACCGGTTTATTATCACCATTATATGCATAAACATTAACATACAAATCACTTGTAACCGGATACTCTGGATATTTTACATATAAATTAAGAGTAAAAGCTTATAAACTACTGCTACCGGGGTAATAAAATAATACTTAGTTTGGATATCCTTCTCTTAATAAGCAAAAATTTTCGCTAACAGTTCCAGAATCTAAATCGCAAATACTACTAAAAACAAAATCATTTTCTGCACTTTCAATAACAAAAACAATTCCCTAAATTGCCGATAAATAGTTAAAATTGCCAGGAGTAATTGTTATCTGTTTTTTTTAAATGGTACCAAATTACCCTTAACTAACAGTACCAGAAACACTTAAAGAATTAATGCTAGAAATTGGATTTATATAAAATAAAGAAAAAGCGTAATTTTGGTCGTATACTATATAATAATCTTAATCAGAACTTGTTGTAAATAATTCTGCAACTCCATTAACTGCTACATCAACTGATACTTTCTTTTTTTTATATATTTAATAATTTAGAATTTATTATTAAATAATAAATAATAAATATTATATATTTTAAACTAAAACAACTTTTTTTACGAACTTTATATCTAAAACATACCAGGTATTTTTATCTAAATTTTATTCTGACAGTTTAAAAAATAAATAATTTTAACCCGACTCTGTTGAAATTTAAAGAGATTATTTAGTAGAAGACTAATTCCCCCTTTCATACACAAATCTTTTTTATTAAGTTTTATTATAAAAATATTTTTTCAAATTTATTTAAAATTAATTTTCAAAAAAATGAGTATCTATTAAAATTTCTATTAAATTACGCTTTGATAACATGATTTTCATTCATCGTTGAACTGTCGTCAAATGTTAAAGGAAAGTGAGCCAAAATAAAATTATCAGTATTTAACCCATTTTCTAATGCAAATGTTAAAATAAACTGATTTGGGTAACCTGCATAATCATAATTAACTTCAACATTTTAAGAAAAAATTTAACCACATTTTATATAGTAAAAGCATAATAAAAATATTATGCAAATTTTAACATTTTTATAAATTGTACTTTATTTCATTTTTTTTTTAAATTTTTTTAGTTTTTAGTTTTTTTTTTTCCACAATTAGATTATAAATTTGCAAATTCAAAAATACTCACTTTAAAATTAATTAATTAATAAATTCTAAAAAATTTTAATTGATTAGATTTATCAAGATGTAAAATTTATTTTGGTAACTTATTTGTTTTAAAATAAATTTAAAATAATTTTTTTTAAAATTTTTATATAAAAATATAAATATTTTTATGCAGCAAATTTTTTTCAAAAAATTATTATTTTATTATTATTATTTTTTATATTTAATTAAAGGTGTATCTTATAATTATTATTATTATATTTATTATAATTATTTATTTATTATTGTTTCTAAAATTAAATAATAATTTCTAATGAAAAATATAAAAATAAATAGATTTATCATTTTAGCGGCTTTTATAATATTAAAATTAGCATAATGCTAAAATTCATTATGTTATTCCGATTGCTATGAGCAATCAGAATGTTATAAAAATGTAGTTTGTATAAAATAGCTTAGTTTTTGCGAAAAATAAGTAAAGATTTCCGAAATTATAAAAATTAATAATTAATTAATTAATAATTATTTATTAGTGTAGTAATTAGAAAGATTAATAAAAACAATTAAAATGTTTGCAAAATAGTGTAGGAGATACTAATGATTAGTTTTAAAATAATTCATAAATTAAATCTTTTCTAGAATGTTAAGAAAAATGTTTGCAACTAGGAATTTGTAAAAAAAAAAAAAAAAATAATATGAAAAAAAATTTTATATTTAATTTTTTTTAGAAAATAAAGAAACTGTAGGAGGAATCATGAAAATAGATTAAAAAAGAAAATAAAATTTTTTAGAGAATCCTTTTACTCATGATGGGAAAACCTTGTTAGAATTAGACTGTAATTAAAAGATGAAAAAAAAAGCATTCGTTCTTTAAGGAAATTTTGACTTTATGATAAATAATTATTTCCAATCAAGATGTGACTATATATTAATGCCATAAAGTTAAAAAAATTCTCTAGACTATGATGTAAGGTGGACAGGTAAAATAAAAAATAAATATGTACTTAAATATAAATTTATAAAATTTCTTTAAATTTTAATAAAATTTTATTATTTTAATTTATATTTTTAATAATAAACTAATTAATTTTCAAAAGATTACCATTATTAACAATTCCATGATAAATTGATTGAAGGAAAATAAATTATTAACCACATAAAAAACCTAAAAGATTTAATAAGTTTCAAAGACAAATTTGTTTTAACTTTGAGAGAGTTAGATAAGAAAAAATTATACAATTTTGATTCTAATGATTTCCATTTCAAAACTTTTTTAATGAATTTAGACTCAAAAGCATATAATGATGAAGAACAAGAATTTATGAATAAGGTCGATAAAGGTTTCTGGTATAATATTAATATATATATATAATAACCTATTCGATTTTGATTTTAGGATAAGTTTTTATTTCAGCTATATATGCTAATTAAATTAACAAACCTTAAGTTAATTAATTGGAATATCAATTAAAAAAAAATATTTTAAAAAAAGCAACAGAAAATTTAAAATTAAAATTTAAGGCCTGTATATAATTAAGATAAATTTATCCGAAAATCTAATAGTTTAATAAAATAAAATGAAATTATAAAAAAATTATCTGAAATTATAAAAGTTAATTAATTCTTTAATTCTAATAAATTTTTAATTAATTTTTTTTTAGGATGACTAAAGATCCAGATGGTTCTTTGGGATTAGGTATTTAAATTTTCAAAGATTTGAATGTTTTAAAGCAAAATATTAAAGATCTTAAATCTTCAAATAAGCCCAAAAACTACGAAGATAAAAGAACGAGAATTTTGTAATACTCAGTTATATAAGAGTATATGGCTAATCCTTTACTTATTGATAACAAAAAAGTAGATTTAAGAGGATATGTTTTAATTGCTAGTTTAGATCCTTTTGTAGTTTTGTAACTCATTTTAAAAAATACAATATACTTAATTAATTCTATACTAATTATTTATAATATTAATTAATATTTTATCTAATAAATCAAGATACTAAGATGGTTTTATTAGATCATGTATACAAGATTATGATACTAATTTTTAAGTTTTTGACTAGCTTGAAGCTCTAAAACATCTTACTAATAGAATATATTAAAAAAGACATAGAGATTATCAAAGAAAAAAAGAGGATCTTATGCTAAACCCTCTTTAATTTGAAGAAATTTTAAGAAAAGAGCATAATTTTGGAGATAAAGAATTAGCTGCCATGATGAAAGAAAAATAAAAAATTGTTGCTTATTCAATAATGGCTGCAAAAGATAAATTTTATAAGCAAAAAGGCGTTTTCTAATTAATGGTATAAAAAAAAATTATCTATTATTTTTATTTTAAATTTAACTTAAGCCTTTTATAATTTTTGAATTAAATTAGGGGGTAGATATAATGTGGGATGAATATTTTAATGCTAAATTAATAGAGTTTAACACATCTGCCGGATTATATAACGAATTAAAAGGGCATAAATATGTTATACCTTAATTAGTATAATCAACTTTAGATCTTATTTTAGAAACACTTTCAGATTAATCTAAAGTTAGAGAAAAATGGGCTTAACCTGAAAAATTAGAGTTAGGTAGGTGGTAAATTATAATAAACGAAGCTAGTGGGTATAATGTACTAGATTAATATTTATTAAATTAAAATAATGGTCCTTAAAATAAAAATACTGTAAATACAGATAAAAAACACATAGATGATCTCTGAATTTTATATCCATTAAAATTATAAACTTTTTAAATTACTTTTATATTTTATTCAAATTATTAAAGTTTTTTGTAGTCAATCAACCCAAAAACCCCATTCAAATATATCAACATTTCCGTACTAATTTTTATAATCCAAATCATATTTAAATATTCTTTATTAATCTACAAACATTTTCATTTATTCATATTATTTATTTAAATTTTTTAAATTCTTTTTATTTTAAATTTATTAATCTTCATTTTCTAGCTTTTTTTTCTATTTTTCATCTCTTTACATATCAGTGGCCTCTAGCAAAGCAAAACCTCTTTCCATATTTTCCTTATATTTATAATAAATTTCCCACCAAACATTCATATTAGAAGGCTTATAGTCTACATCGGCATGTAAATTTCTCCAAACATAAGGAGATGGAGATTTCAATAATTCCATATCAAGCTGTCCTAAAATAAAATTTGCATATATAAGAATAATAATAAATTTTATAATATAAGAAAATGTAAAAATGAATATTATATATACATTTTAATCCCTAAAAGTAATATATAATTTTAACCAATAAATTCTATAAATTATAGCTAAATATTATAGTTAAAACCTTATTTTTATAATAAAATACCTTGTCCAATTAAAGACCATCTGCATCCTTAAGGATTCAAAAACTTATAAGTTTTAATTTTTATATAAAATTTTATCGGGTAGTCACCTTCAAAAGAGTAGGCCTCTAAAAATAATTCAGGCATTGTAAAAGTCACATTGACTCTGTTTATTTCCATTATACCAGGCGAATCCATTCTTCTTGAAAATTTAAACCTTATAAAAGTATGTGTCATATTTTGAGCCCATTAATAACAAGGTTCTATCCTAAATAATTAATTATTTTAAAAATTAAAGATATTTATTATTTATTTTTTTAATTTAAAATATACATTATTTTGTTAAATTTTTTACTGCACAACATTAGGAGAATTATTAGGCAACATTTAAACCAATTAATTAAAAAGTTAAAGTTACTTAACTTTTAACTATTTTCTTAGTTATATAAAATCTTAATATGCATCTATTTAATTATTTATATATAATTCTTATAATAAATATTATGATGTATTATTCCATCCATTATTAACTGAAAATTGTAAATAACCCAAAGAATTACTTGAGTTTAAATACATAACATTTTATTTGAATTATTATAGCGCCTAATTATCGCTAAGAGATTCTGATATAATTAAATAAGCTAAAGATTTTTATATTATAGCTACTATAAGTATGAAATATTTTATTTTATTCATTATAAATTATAGATTATCAAATGTTAGAATAATTGTATTTCGTATTAAAAAAATTTATACTATCATAAGATTAAGAAATAAGTTCTGATTTAAATTTTTTTTAGATGAAATAGAAATCTAAAACAAAGTAAATATATAATAAAAATCCATAAAATTAAATTTTTTAATTATTTATAAAAATTTAATTTTTAAATCAGATATAAAATTTACTTTTAATTTTATAAAGACTCTAATAAATTGCACAGATTGTCGATTTAAAAAATGAAAATAGTTAAAAACTAAAAAAAAAGTTATAAAAAAAATTAGAAAAAAATAAAATAAAAATATGTAGAATTGTGATTAAAGTATGTAAAATAAAAGCAATAAAAATATAATTAAAGTAGATAAATTTGAAATCTTATAAAAGTTTAAAAAAGCTGGGTTTGAGAAAGAATAATTAATATAAGATATAGACAATTTATGGATATTTAACCAAAATGAATATAAAAATATGAACAATAATATAAATATAGAACCTTAAATTTATAAAAAAATTTACAGAGATTTATTTAATAAAATTGAATTATTAACTCCAGAAAATATATCAAATAAAATAGAAGAAGTTTATAAAAAATACCATTATATTTCTCAAGAATAATAAATTATCATCAACAATAAAAAAGATTAGAATAAATAAATAAGAAATATTTTAGAAATTTTGGAAGAAAAAAATTAAAATTAAATCTAAACTCCATAATTCAACGAATAAGTTTAATTTTTAAATATCTAAAATTTTATATAAGTTTTTTACGTTAAAAATAAAAATTTTAAATCTGAGCTATTTAAATATTATAAAATAAAATATAAAGCAAGCTTATAATAAAAAAATGAAAATGAAAATTTGTAATCTGTATATCAAGAGCCACTCAAATATTTAAATTTTCTTAAGAATTAACAATAAATGATAGAAAATAAATAAATTAATTCTTAGTAGCTTATATTAGATTAATCGTAATTAAAAGATTAAGAAAAAGATTCTAACATATTTTAAGAGAAAATCTGCTAATTTATGTTTAATTAAAGTCAATTAGATTAAATTTAAAATTACGTTCTATAATTACAAATTTAAGGCAAATTAATACAAAAAAATCCAGATTAAAATCAAGACAATCAATTTAAATAACTTGATATAATAAATCTTTCATTTAGTGAAATTTTTCAATAAATTGTAAACAAAATAAAAATTAATATATCTATAATTATTTTATAAATTTAATTTATATCTCTAAAAATAATTTATATTTTACAAAATTAGATAGAAATTGATCCCAATATATATGAAAATGTGATAATGGATCCAATTTATTTAATAATGGAATATTCTGATAAAACTTTAAACTCTCCTTATCCACATTAAAATGAATTTGAAATAGGAATTTTTGTATAATTAAACTAAAAAATAAGAATATAAATACTTTAAAATATATAATGTATTAATAATAAAGAAATTAGTCAATCGGAAGAGTTATTAAATGAAACAAAAAATTTTATAAAAAATCTAATATATCCTTTTTAAAATGAATTATACTATGATGAAAACAAAGGACTTTTATCTAAAAATTAAAAAAGTAGAATATGTAGTGTAAAAGGTTGTTCTATTCAGTGAAATCAAATTTAAAATTATTATTTAATTTATGCATTTTGTAAGCATTTTATTATATTATAGAATTATTTTTCTAAATTTTTAGTATATTATTTAATTTATATATATTGAAACGATATCACATCATATTTTAGATATATTTTTAAAATTTTCAATAAAATTAATTACGAAAATATACTATATTTAAAAAAAATAAAAAATCATAAAATCAATATATAAGGAAATAAATGGGCTGCACTGTTGGAAAATAAGGAAAATAAACAAATTTAAATAAATATTAAAGACAAAAATAATAAATTAAATAATAACCTAATTTGAATCACCAAATTGCAGAAAATACAAATCAAAATCTTGATAATTACAAAGATTCTAATGAATAAAAATAAATTGAGCCAAAAATTAATGAAATTGCGAAATAAAATGATAATTTTATAAATAAAAATACTGATAAAAAACATAATGAAATATAAAATGAATAAGAAAAATATTTTAATAACGAATAGTTATTATAATTTTCTCCAGAAAAAGAGTAAAGTAAAAATTAAAATAAAGTTTAAAATGTAAATTTGAATGGAAAAGAATAAGAAAAGGAAATAAGTAGCCAGAAAGAAAATGAAAACTAAAATAGAATTGAAATTAAAGAGTTAACTTAGTCATAAAATAGTAATAGCGAAAAAATGATTCAATAAAAATAGTAAAGTGCAAGAATAAATTCCAATAAAGCAAACACATTTATTACCCCTTAAAATATAGAATAAAAATTATAGAATTAAGATATTAATAATAATAAATTAAATTCAGACTAACCTATAAAGGTTAACCCTTTCAAAATCCCAGAAAATTTATAATCATAAAAAATATAATTATAAAAATCAAACTAAAGCAAAATTTAGTCATAAACGCAATCTAAAGAAATAGATTCTCATGTTGATATAAAATAATAAATTCTTCATTAAAACTACTAAAGTGAACTTAGTCCGAGTTACCCCAACAATTTTAATAATGGATGCAATTAAAATATAGGACAAACAGATAGTCAATAAAATTTAATAGCATATTATAATATTTAAAAATCGAATAATAATTAATTGAATAGTTAATAAGTACTTTTAAATTCTTTAAAAAATATATAAACACCTTAAAAACTATAAAAGTAAAGAATAAACAGTCAAAAAAATATCGATCTTGAAAGCAGCAAAAAAAATAAAAAATAAGTATATATATTAAATTTTATTTTGCATAATTTTTTTTTGTTAATTTTTAACAATATAAATTATTAATAATTATCATAATAGGAAGATGAATAGTTTGAAAATTCTCTGGACACATCTGGTATAAGCGAAAATGAGGGAATATCTAATAAAAATATAATTAAAGTCACATAAAATCAATAAAAAATGTCGACTATAAGTCAGCTAGATTTCAAATAGTCACTTATTTCAAAATAATAAGAGCTATTTTAAAAATAAACGAAATCTTAAAACCCTCATTTAAACTCTTTACCAAACAAACAAAAGCCAACCCAATTTTTAAATAATAAATTAGATTTTAAATAGATATATTAATAAAAGCTTCAATATTTAAATCACATACACCCACATGAACCAAAAAAAACCATGAAAATTACAGAAATTCCTTAAATGTATAAAAATCCAAATAGAAAAAAAAAATGGTACTGTGAGATAAGTGATAAATAATATATATATTTTATGAAAACGATAGAATAAGAAGGAAATTCCAGCTTTCAAGAATGGGTTAAATTATTATAAAAACACTCTTAAAGTTAAAATTCCGTTTTTGAAAGTTAATAATCTCAAACAAATATTAATTCTTCTGTTAATATTTAAATAAAAGATATATAAACTCCGAAATTAAGTTAGGAAAGTTGTCAATTTCAAAATTTACCGGATTCTAGAAACCCTGTATGGAATACTTAAAAAGCTGTTTTAAACTAAAAAACTAGATTATGGTTTGATGACCTTATCGTCATATATAAAGTGAGTATTATATTTTTACTTTATAATTTAATTTATAATTATTTTAATTATTATAATTATAATTAAAAGGAAAAAAACTCAAGAAAGTAATAAAGCATAGGCGCTTTTGACAGAAAATATATATAAATTTAGGAATAATTTAAATGGTTTTTAAATTCGATAGCAAATGTAGTTTTCAATAGTCACAATTATAAAACAACAGGTATTTCAAAAAATTTATACTATTTCTTATTCATTTACATATTTATCACTAAAAAGTATTTAAATAATTTCAAAACAAGGTTATAATACGATACCAGGATAGTCGAGAAGCAGAAGAGATTATTTAAGAAATAACGGCAGTTATACTAATAATTCATCATCAAAGAGTTTTATGTAAAAATAAATGGATTAAAAAATTGAAGATTTTGAATAATTTGCAAATTAATAAGCCCGTTAAAATAATGGATAAAATTTAAATGTCTCTCATTAAAGTATATAGTTTGATCAGCCTGAAATATATGAAGGTCTATTTTCAAAAGAACTTCCTGATTTTTCCTCTGTTTTATGGAAACATGGCTTTGTTTTTAAAGGTGTATATCTTAAAATTTTGTCAAAAAAAAAAGCAAAGCAACTCTTTCTTGAAATTAAAGTAAAATATTAAAAGCAAGTTTAATAATTAATTTAAATTATAAATAGGTTAGACAGTTTCTTTAATTATTAATTTTATATTTTATAAAAAATTTAGGGATTAAACCAATTATTTTTAGAATACAATTAAAACGACTACAATTTAAAATACAAGGATTTATTTGATATAAAATAAAATTTGATTTAAAATTAATAAGATAACAAATAAATATAAAATATACCAGTAACATTTATTTTTCCCCTAATTCACGCAGTTGAGTCCACATCATGGGTGCTATATGGAACACCTATTATTTATTGTGGAAATACAAATATACTAAGCATTTCATAATTAAAAAATGACCTTTCTGCTTTTGGAAAAGATTTTCATTTACTTTAACAAATTTAATAAAATCATTTGAAATAAATTTACAAAAATGAAGAATAATCAAAAAGAAAAAATATTTATTTAACAATTACTAATATTTATGATATTTTTTATGAAAAATTACACTCTTAAATCGGAATTTAGGGAATGATGGTGAGTTAAGATTATAGTGCAAATGTTATATATTTGGAAAAATAATTTGATGAATTTATTTAAATTGACCATATTAATAAACTGCTTGGGTATTAAGAATTAAATATAGATGACAGTTAAATTCTTTTTTAAGATGAATAAATAAACAACTATAATGGCTTCGGCAAAAATACTTTTATTCATAGCAAATATAAATATGAAATTTTTTTATTCAAAATATTTAGTTAGGCTTTTAAAATGGTGTATGTGACTAATAAAAGTTAAAATACCCAACATTTCGGAAAAATAAATGAAAAGGCTATGAGTCTTATAGCATCTAGCTCGCACAATTATAAATAATTACCTTAAATTTTAGGAAATGTTTTAATATTCTAAATACCAAGTTTTTAAAATTCTATAATATCTCCAGTTTTTTTTTCTAACAAAATATTAAGTGATTTATTTTTAAGTCATTCATTTTAAATAAATAATCCATTCAAAGACATTGCCTTAGCAAAATAATTATAAAAGTAAACATAAGTATAAATTGAAGAAAAATAAAAATTAACTTTAGAATATTAATTAAAATAAAACTTGTTTTTAATAAATGGATAAATATAAGGAATTAATAAGTTAAAAGTTATTCTTGATACGACAGATCTAATTTATAATTCAAAATCACTAAAATTTCATTTATAACTTCATGGAATAAAAGCTCATAATTTATTAGTTGTCTATTCCATTTTAGATAGTGAAAAGTATTATTATAAAAATTATAAAGAAATAAATTAATATATTATAATTTAATATTTTTATTATATTATAATAATTCCTATTAAACTTTAGGGCCAAGTCTTTAGTGGGTATAGATATATTATGTAGAGTAATTAAAAAAGTTTTAAATAATATGTCAACTTAAAAAATAAAATCTCTTTACAGATTTTTATAAGACATAAATAGAAAAAATAGAAACATTTAAAATAATAACAGATTTAAAGATGATTAAATGAATTTTTTTAATGAGACATATTTTTTTTAACTAGTAAATAAAGTTATAATGATCTTGTTAAAATTGTAATCCCCAGAGTATAATAAATAAATTATAGATTATGATTTAGAGTCTTTAAATGTAGAAATATAGTAAGGAATAAATTTAGCAAAAATTAAATGTCTTGAAACAGCTAAATACTATTAAAAAATTTTTAATCCAATAAATACTAAAAGCTTTGAATATATAATAGATAATTAAATAAATAAAGATATTTTAAATAACCCTTAAATTAACGCTTCAGTTTTTCTAGACTGTTTGAAATTTCACTTATAAGTAAAATAAATTAAAATTTCTTTATCAAATATATATAAAATATTAAAAAAAATAAAAATAAAATTAAAAACAATAGGTGAAAATTCCTTATTTTGAAATAGAAAGAAAATTAAAAAATGACAAATACTATTTAAAATTGGCAAATATTAATGTATTTAAAAAGGATTGGGAAATTTATCAATCTTATTTCACAAATAGGTCATATTTTAACGTTAAAGAATATGCTTAACTTAAGTTGATTAGTTAACACAGTTTAAATCAAATTTAAAGCTAATAGGATATAGGAACTCCGATTTTTTAAGAAAACTTAAATATCTAATTATAACCAATTTTTTATAAAATTTAACTTGAAGATCATTTCGATTTAAATATACCACTTTTAAGAAATAGCTTAAGTAGAAATCCTTCTAACAATTATGACTCTAATATATATGGATAAATTTCGCTATTATAATCTGAGTAATTATTCAAAAATTTTAATAATTATAATTAAATTACTTTAACATTTATAAATAATTATAAAAATATATTTTAGATACTTTTTACCTGATTAAGAATCAGTAAGTGATTTTATTATATATATTGAGTCAATTTTTACAGGATTAAAATCTATAGACGTATAAGAAAGCTACTTAATAGAAATATATGCCATTCACATTCTTTACTAATTTTTTATAGAAAATGATGATGAATAGTGTAAAATTTTAACAGAAAAAATTGTTGCAAATTTAAACTCTAATCCAATAAATTCTCCAGACTTAATTATAATTATACATTCCATTATTGGTCTAATAAGTGAAAAAAAATCTCTATTAGAAGCAGAATAAAATTATGTTATGGCTTTACTTACAATTCATAAGATATATGGAGATCCAAGAGGAAGAGGCGCCATTGGGGTATAATATTTAAAAAAAAAAAATTTATTAAACACTTATAAAAATTTTTTTTAAAGTTAAGATATACATTTTTTTAACAAATTAATATATCAATTTTATTATAATTGAAAATTATGAGTAAACTAATATATATGTTTCTTATTTTTAGATTAATTGGGAACTGTTTATAACTTGGAGACTATCAATTATAAATAGGCTATAAGGAAAAACACATGATTTTGAATATGTTGAAGAACTTTTTGATGCTACTCTTATGAAGTATATTTATAAGATATAATAATTTTTTTTTTAATTAATTGAATCTATTCTTTAAGTAAATTTAATAAAAATAAATAAAGTTTAAAGAGTAACCGGTTAAACTAATTTAAAGTTAACAATAATTTGTTAGAAGATATACTAAATGTTGGTAAACTTTAATAAGGCTAAATTAAGAATAACTTTTTATAACCAGAAAATAATTTAAATAAAAAAGAAAATAAGGTTGAATAAGATTAATTAGATAAAAAAATAATTGATTAAAATCTACCCTTTACATATTGGACATAGCATATTAATTTTAATGAAAATTCCAGCAAAATTGAGGTAACATTCAAATTATTTATAATTAATTCCTAAATAATATTTTAATAATAACTAATTTGCTGTTATATTAGGTTTTAGAAAATACAATAGAAAATGTAAAAGATAAATTATATCCTTGGATGCTAACTAATATATAAAATTGCGCAAATAATTATTCAAATTAATTCTGGTTAACTTCTGATTTAAAAAATTTTCAACTAAATATTTTATAAAACTCCTTTACCGCTAACTTGAGCCAGGCCCCTTCTTCTAATTCTAATTTTTCTCTAAACAAATTTGAGCGACAAGCAAGCGTTAGTGAATAAAAATAATTTCAATATTAAGAAAGTTTAAACACTTAAAAATCTTTTAAATTTGATAAAAAGTAGTAATTTTTCAAATAACAAGGCTCAATAGTCCAAATATTTGAAAGAGATTTGTCAACATACTCAAAAAAGGAAATTTAGGGCGTAGTTTACAGTTGGGGCTTCAACAATGCTGGCTAAATAGGGTCAATTTTGCAAAAAGAAAAAAAATAGCAAAACTAAATAAAAATTCAATTTCCCAAACTAATTCTCCCTTTAAAAGACACTATAATAGTCGGAATTTACTGCGGCTATTCTTTTTCAATAGCAATTACGTTATCTAGACAACTTTTGGCCTGGGGAGATAATAGCTATAAATAATTGGGAATCGGAGATTTACCGCGAAATTAAAATTAAGACAAAATTTTAGTTCCTACACTGGTTAAAGGAATTTAAAATGTAGCCACTGTAACTTGTGGAATTGAACATACAGTCGCTCTAGATTTTTCTGGACACGTTTATACTTGGGGAAATGGTAAATAAAAAAAAAAATATATCTAAATTAATAAAAAATATTTATATATTTATTTATTAATTTTGTATTCAAAAAAAAAATCAATTGTTTTAATATAGGAGAAAGCGGATTATTAGGCCATGGTGATTGTAATACACAAGTGGTCCCTAAATTAGTAGACTCGCTTAAACATTTAAAAATTGATTCTATATCTTGCGGAAGTCTTCATACTGTTGCATTATCCTAAGGAAAATGTTATACATGGGGAAAAGGCGAAGGAGGCCAATTAGGTAAATAAAAAAATAATATTAATATATTTTAAAATAAAAAATACATTAATAACTGTTAAATATAAAAAAAATAACATTAATAATTGTAAATACTAGACCAGTTTTTTTATTACTTTATTATGTTTTATTGAAAAAAGCATTTATTTACAACTTTTTTTAATTATGTATAGGCTTACCTGAAAACCTGTTAATAAATAATAATGGCGATTAATTTATTTACACTCCTTAGTTAATATAAAAAGGGTTAGAAGGAGTTTTTATTAAATAAATAGCTTGTGGAGATGCACATACGTTAGCTTTAACTGATCAAGGAAGAGTTCATGGGTGGGGTTATACAAATTACGGCCAATTAGGTTTAGGTTATGAATATGATACTATAGAAAACCACCCCGGTAAGATGTTGATTATAAGAGAGCCCATTCTTTTAGAAAAAATCAAGCATATTAAGATATAATAGGTAAACATTTTATCTATCTTTATAATTATATATATATAAGGAATAAATACACTATTAATATTTAGATATTTGCAGGAGCTACATTTTCAATGTTTATGAATGAAAAAAAAGAATTGTATAGCTGTGGCCTGAATGATTAAAATTAATTAGGTCAAGAAAAATAGCAACCTATTATTTTAAATTTAAATACTCCTATAAAATCTTAAAATACCTGTAACTAAAATAATTATAATTTTTTAGAAATAAATTAAAAATCAATTTTAATTTAACTTATTAGCTGGCTAAAAAAATAGAAAAATAAAAAATGAAATGATTAATAGATAAGATTTTACAATACCAAGAAAAATTGACTCTTTTAACGACATTCCAATTTTACATTTAACTTGTGGCTGCAACCATTCTATAGCCTTAGCTTTGGCTGGCGACACTAAGCACTATATGTTATTTTCCTGGGGACTAAATAAACATTTCTAATTAGGATTGGGCGATATTGGAGTTAACAATACTCCTCCCAGACCTATCACATATTTACAAGACACTATTACGCATAGTGTAATTTATTTAATTTATATTATACATATATAGATATTTAAATATATATCATATAATCAAAGTTTGAATTTTGGATTAAAATTTAATTATTAAGGGATTATTTGTTATTTTAGTTTACTTTATATATTTACGTAAATAGCACTAATTAATATCAATATAAAATTAAAATAAAATTTCATCTCAATAATTAAATTTTGATCCTAAAATTGACCTGGAGTGACAGATTTAATTATAATATATATAGAACCAAAATAAATAAAAATTATAAAAATTAAAAACTGTTTTTTTCAAATAGATTGGAGTGGGAAATTATCATTCATCAGTAGTTTTAGGCTAAGTAAAAGCCTTAGGGGAACCTAGATAATATATGTAAAATATAGTACAAAAATCTTCATGGTAGATTAAATATTTAGAATAAGAAAATTATTATAAAGCTTAAGAAAGTGCATATAATAGTAATAAAAATTAATTCAATCCTTAGTTGCCCTCTAACTCTATCAGTTAAACATAATATAAAAATAATCCTAAAAAAGATCATTTTAAAATTTTTCAAGAATGAGTATTCATTTTAATAAGTATTAAAAATCAATTTATTTTTGTGTAATTTATATTGTTTTACTATTTTATATATTCAATTATAACAGTTATTAAAAAATGACTGCATTATATTACCTTACGCATTAATAAAAAATAAATATATATTTAAAATAAAAACTATAAAATTTTTTATATATTTCTAATATTATCTTATAAAAAGCTATAGTTAGAATTGAAAAGAATAAATTTTAGATTTTGGTTTTTAAATTAATGATTATTAATAATTAATAAATTAATTTAAAACTTTATTTCAATTATTATAATAAATTTATAAAAGTAAATTAATTTTAAACCCATTATTAAAGGGATACTAACTTAGTAAATTATACTTAAAAAATTTATATAAATTAATAATATATAAATATCAATATTATTATTATTTTTCATTTAGAATTTTTGATTGTTTTAAAATTAAATGTGCAAGCTCTTCTGGATTTTAAAATGATATATTATGCGAAGCATTGGAGATTATATTAAATGTCCCATTAACTAATTTTTAATTTATAAGTTTTTTAGCAGCATCTTGTTCCATCCAGTCATTTTCACCAAAGTAAAAATTTACTGGAATATTTAATTTATTAATTTAATTTTCCAAAGGGTCAAATGCTGTCATTTCTGGAAATTTTAAAAGTGTAGTCATACATCTTTCGCTACTAACAGGCAAACTCATAATGGAATCCTTAATAATTATTTTGATTTCATTAATATACTTAATTTATATATTTTAAAAAAATTAATGCAAAATTTTAAATTACATAATATTAAAAAAATAAATCGAAGGCTATAGAATTATGTGGTATGGTTTATTTTAAATAATTTTTCAAAAGTAATTGGCCCGGAAATAAAATATTTTAATAGAGGTCAGATATTGAAAATTTTAAACTCCAGATTTTTTTAAATAACGAAAATACTGTTCTCTTGCTAACCTCGTTATGATCTTACATAACATAGTGTATAACGTTATCATTCATTATCATCTTTTATATATTATCTTTTTTGGATTAAGGATCTTAAATTCCAAATGGAGATATCATGAATAATTATTTAACATTTTATTAATATTCTAAAGCATAGTGACCAGCTGATGAAAACATTTATTTAATGAATGAATTTAATACATTTTCATTATAAATTTTAAAAATATCATGCATTTAATTTACCTAGAAACCCGCCAAAGCTATGTCCAGCTAAATATATTTGTTCATCTTAAAACATATTTTTTCTAAATAATTCTATATTTTAAACAAAAAATTATATCATATCCTAAGATGACTGTTCCAAAGGAAAATTTACTCTTGAACTGAGACCTTGTCCAGGTAAATCTATCATATATATATTAAAATATTTTTCTAAAGGTCTTACAAGCTTTACAAATGATAAACCAGATGACCAATACCCATGTAAAAAAAGCAAATTAGGCTTTTTTTTTATATTTAATTTTGATTCAAATTTTTTTTTAATTTCTTCCATTTTATTATTATGCATTTACACAGAATTAAACTACATTTTAAAATTGTTTTCTTCATCTTTATTTATTCTATATTAATCATTATCATTATATTTCTACTCATTTTCCTTTTTTACTAATGTATGTATGATCATTTTATTTGCATAGTTTAAATTTAAATTTGTTTATTGTAATGACTATTAATAATTTTATTCTTCTATAATTTTATTTTTATTTTCGTCACTTAGTTGTTTACTTTTATTAGAAATACCTTATTTCTTAATTTATTTATCATCTAATTAATTTATTTTTAAATACCAATTGTCTATTTCAACGTCTAATTATTTTATATCTGGCAATTCTTTTTTAATTAAATGTAAATAAATATTTTAACAATTTAATATGATTTGTTACCATAATATTCTAATAACTTTTTTTCATAAATTTATCCATTTTAAATTAAGCAAGTTTATTCCTCTTCGGTTTAGTAAAATGATGACTAAAATAATCGGAAATCAGTCTATAAGGGATCATAAAATTAAAAACTATTATAAATCATGATAAATATAATTTATCAAATTAATTTTAATTATTTCCGCCTATTTTTTTTTTATTTTTTATTTTATTTTATTTTAATAATTTCTTATAAAATATTATAAAATTAAAGCTATAAATAAATGTTAATATTATTCTCTTTCAATTTTAAATTACTATTATAACCATGTCTAACCAAATTTATTTGTAATATTGGAATAAATTAATTTATTAATAAATTGGATTATTATTAATTTTTTTAGGAATAATTTTATTTGTTTCGTATAAAATTCATATATTTTAATATTAAATAAGGAAAATTAATAAAATTATTTATAGATATCATATGAAAAATAATGAAAAAAAATATCAGAATTTAATTTTAAAGTATATTCACTACATACTATTAATTTTATTTATTTAGCCATTATCATTTTAATCATTTTTAATCTATATATTTTATTGATTTTAGTTAATATTCTAATCACCAATTTATCTATTTATATCTGGATTATAATTATTATTTTTTCCTTCTATATTTTGAATTTAATTATTTAAGTCTTTCTATTCTTCACCTTCTAATTCTTTTTAAATATCAATTTTTTGTATTTCTTCAATTTTATCTGAATGACTGCTTTTATTATTTTAAATATTTTGTTCTATTTATACATTTTCTTATTGAGATTAGTTACTTTATTTCTTCTCCTATTATAAATCATTTTCTATTTGAGTTTTTTATTAATTTTATTATGTTAATCCATTAGTTTCATTTTATTTTTATAATTCACCTAAATCAATATTTTATTCATCTTTTTATTCATTTATATTTATTTAATTATCTAGATTTTCTTCTTCTATAAAATTTCCATTCTATTATAATTATTATTTTTTTTTATCTATTAATTATTCTCCATTATATTATTCTTTAGTATTTTATAACTATTCATTTTATTTTTAAATACTAAATTCAATTTATTAAGTCTATGTAAATTCTTATTCCATTTTTTCTTTATTAATTTATTCTGTATTCAGATTATTTTTACGATTATCTTATAATTATTTTTTTTCTAATAATAAGTCGTTTGATAATTTATTTGTATTTATTTATTGCACTTCTAATTCTTTTTATTTATCCTATTAATTTTCAGTAATTATATTTTAATCCTAATTCTCTTATTAATTATTATTATTATCATTTATTTTTTATTTTTAAGATTTTATTTATATATTATCTAAATTTTAATTATCTTTTAAATTATTTTCCTCCTATTTATTATTAGTAGCGGACTTATCATTATTATCACCTTCTATTTTTTTCCCTTCTAATTTTTCATTTTCTTTATTTTCATCATGAATTTCTGTATTTTCTTATTCTATTTTATTTTGATTTTCTTAATTTGTGCTTTAACCTTCTATTGGGTTTTAGTTTTTTGTTTTTTTTTCACTAACAAATTCTATAGCCTATTATTTTAAATCCTCAGGTTAGAAATCACTTAATTTATCTATTTCATTTTCTTCTTTTTTATCTAATTAAAAGAATTAATTCAAAAATTTTATTTCTTCTTCATCATCTGAACTATCTACGTATTCTAAATAAAAATATTAGTTTTAAATAATAACAAATTTATTTTAATAAGTTAATAATAAAAAGCGTTACTTGAGCTAATTTCTACAACTCCGTCCTTTTTACTTGCTTATTGCTAATTTTATTATAATACTTCTGATTCTTGTTCCGCAACTGTGTTTAATTTATCATTTTATTATGATTATTAAATCTAAATCTATATCCCTTCATTACCTCTGTTTTATTAATTTTATACACTACTATTTTCACTCTATTTGCCTTATTCTTGTTCATTCTGAGTAGAATTACTTATCTAATTTAATCCAATTTATGGAATATTATTTTTAGTATAATTTATAGAATTAGTGATAGATTAATTATTTTATTCTACCATATTTATAGTCTGTTCCATGGCTTTTTTCACTCTCTATATACCTTACTATACTTTATTATATTCAATCGCCCATTAAGACGGAGCTAGCAAATGAACTGTTTTTCCATACTAATCTTTTATAGTATTTATTTTTCTTCCTGGTAAAATTTATATATAATCATTTTAATTATTAGGTAAAAATGGATTTGTAGTCTCAATATTATATATATCTCTATATTGATCTGGGTGGTTAAGAAAATCAATTATTAAATTAAATGTCAATTTATTAATTTAATTAAATTATATAACATAATTATCTTATCCTTATTATCTAACAATTTCTGGGCAATTAAAAATTATTATATTTTTTATTTTATCTAAAGTCCTCTTATTTTATAAACCTATCCTTTTGCTCAACTCAATCAAACTTGAATGAGGAATAGGTAAATTTCCTGACAAATTATACTGTAATTATTAATTTTAACCTTATTACTACTATATCTATTATTGCTAGTTCATGTTATTTACTTTTTATTGACCTAAAAATTTAATTAATTAATTAATTCTAATTTTTTTATAATCAAATTAAAATAAAATACCTCTTGGATTCAAAAATGATAGTTGCATAGGCTACTATGTCATTTAATTATTAAAATTTTATTGATCTAAATAACTTTATTAATTTTGCTTTAAAACTGAATTTTACATCATTTATTTTTAATTCAAATCATGTTACTTTTATAAATTTTTTTCAGACTTTTTCAAATAGCTTTTATTACTTATATGAGAACTCTCCATATCTTAAACTACAGTCATACTAATAAAAAATTATGTTAGTTTTTATTTTGGTTTTTTTGAAATAAAAAAATTGATTTACCTATGTGTGTTATTTTATATTTATACATCTTGATTATTTATGTTACTATTAATATTATTAATTGAAACTTAATTGGTACTGTTTAACTAAATTTTTTTACTCCCATCCTCTATAACTTAGGTAAGTATAATAGAATTACTTTACTTTCGTTTTTTATTCTTTTAATTTATATGACTACTATTTTGTTGAGGTTCGGATTCCTAATTTAAATGTTTATAACCATAAAATTATATTATAAAACATTTGATAAAATTATTTTTAATTAATATATATAATATTACCTATAAAAGTGAGTCAGTTAAATTTGTAACACTGTTATCCATTTAAATATTTTACAAAGTCGAATTCTTTTTTTTCTACTTTTCTTTTTTTATTTTTATTTTAGATTTATTAGAGCTATTTATATTACTTTATTAATGATTTTAATTCATATATTGTTTATTTTGTTTACTGCCATTTTTTTTTTATTATTATAAATGACTTTTATCATTATCATTTGTTTTTTCATTTATAACTGCAAGATCTAAATCAGCATCAGAAAAGTCATCGATCATTATATCTTCTGGGGTTATTAGATTCAATTCTTTTTTCTATTATTTTTTATTTTTATCATTTTTTTCTTAAGAAATTAAAATGTTCTATCCACCGGTATGCTCTTTTACAAAATTAATTTCTAGTTTTTTTTTGGGAGAATGTTATTTTTCCTTGGGATTTTTTTACAAATGAACTTATTCTTTTTTTTAGGCTTATATCTTTTCTTGCTTTTGTTCTAACAGTAACTATTCCTACATTTCTTTTAACTAAATACTAGGTGATTTAAAATTAAAATTGGGATAAGATTCTTTTAATTATTCAATAAAATATTTTTCCATTTCGTCAGCTTAAATATAGATTCCACTTCCCTGAAAATTAAAATGTTAATGGTTACTTATTTTTAATTAAATTAATTTAATATAGACTATAGTAAGAAAATTCAATTTATAAATTTTCTCAAAACATTTAAAATTTAAAATATATCTAAAAAAATTATCAAAAAATTCTTAAAAATTTATAAATAGTTTTTAAACCAAAAATAAGCGAATATTATACCTCTTCATTGTAAAGTTTACAATTGTTCCAAATTAGAAAAGTATCATTACAAAATTCATCTATATATTTGTACATATTTTTGTTCAAATTTCTTCTTACAGTGTTTAAATCCATTGGTTTTTTTATAATTTTTTTATAATCATCTAAACCTAGTGATTTATAGTAAACCGGTTTTCTAAACTCTACTGAGTGTTCATTTTATATTAAAGAATGTATTAATTTTGTTAATTTTTTATGGTCATCTCTTGATATAGATAAGTTTAAATTTTGTTAAATAGTATCAACTTCAGGTTAATTTTATTAGTTGTCTGTGTTTATGATAGATTTGTTCATTTTAAACAATATTCAAGTTTAGGTATATTGAATTGTTCTGAAAGAAAATTTTTTTATTTTTTTTTTATTTTATAAGTTTATATGTATATATTGTTTTTTCTTTATTAAATTAATATTTATTTAATTACCCCTCCAACTTTTATATTTTATTATGTTTCATCAAAAACTCACAAAATATATGGTTTTATTTACGGCAATAAAATGAAAGCTGAAATCCATGTGAGGCATTTTATTTTTATAAATTTATATTAAAGCTATTTAAACTGTAAGTTAATTTTAAATTTCCATATTAAATTTAATTTAAATCTTTTTATCTTTTAATAGTGATGTTTTCATATGAAAATATTAAATATCTTAAATATAAATTATAAACAAAAATTATAATTTAAAATAAAGCTTTTCTAAAATATAAAATATGAGTATTAATTTATTTTAAACTAAGCTTTTGATGGTATTAAAATCACATATATATTTATATATCTCTGCATTTATCAACAATAATTAAAATATTAGATAAAAAAATTTAAAATAAATATATTTTTAATTAAAGAATTATTTTATTTTACTTTAATAATTTATAATTAAATACATTTTTAAATAAATATATAATTATTTTTTTTTAGTTAAATTAACATTGAAATTCAAGATTTAGTAAAACTTCACAAGTTATAATGATATATTTTTTCACTGATTTTTATTTTTCAATAAACTGTTAGTACAAATAAAATTCTGTTTTTTTGTATTAGTTCTATACATAATATTTTAATTATATAAATCCATTTTGTTTTTTTTTAATTTCCTTTAAGTATTTATAAATTTTGATTTTAAACAAAGGCTTGTTTATTTATTTTATTCTTTATCATCTATATAGAAAAATTAATTTCCTTTTATTTTCATGTTTAAATTCTATTTATTTTAATTATTATTATCATCTTTATTACTTAAATTATTACTATGACTATTTAAATCAGTTAAAAAATTATTAAAATATTATTATTATTTTGCTTATTAAATTTTATCTTCTTTAACGTTATAAATATTTTCCGCGTTTGTTTTTTAACTAGACACTGATTATTTATTATAATATTCCTAATATTAAGTATTTTTTTATGGTCTATTACTAGTCTCGCCATATTTTTTTAATAATGAAAGTGTGGGGATAGATTCTAAATTGCTTAAAAATATTATAAATTGAAACAATTATAAAATATTTATAATCAAATTTTATTTTTACCTATTTCCTAAATATTTTATAGAATTTTTATTACATTTTTATTAAAAGTATTATCCATTTTCAATTATTAGAGATTAATATTTCTAATTTTCTACATTATCTTATGAATCATTTATATTTTATTTATTTATTAATTTTCTTTCTGTTTAATATGGGTAAAAATTACTTTATATTTCTTTTGTGCTAAAAACTGAAGAATTATTATTTATTTAATTTATGCAATTTCTAAATTTGTTTTTCCCATTATTAGAATTAGAACTTTTAAATAAATCAGGGGTTGTCTTAATTCTTGAGGTAAAATTATATTCTTTTTCCAAAAATTGTTTATTATATTTAAAGTAAGAATTATAATATTCGTTATCTTTTTATTGCTGGCTAAGGGTTAAATTTTTGTTTAATTATTTAGTTGCTTATAACTGATTAAAAAATATAAAGTTTCTCTTTAGATCTGGTTTTTTCTCTTTAGAATCTGTTAATTAATTTCTAAAAGTTTTTTAATTTAATTTTTAATATTAATTTTAAAAAAAATAATATTAGATTACTTTTTTATTTTTGGGCTTTCGTCAATATTTTACAAAGTTTTGGGTGCATTTTCTAAGATTCTTTCGCCAATTTTTTTATTTTAAATACTTTTAGATATACTTAGTTTGCTTTAATTTAATTATTTTTATTTTGATAAAAGGTTTGTAAAACTTCTTTAACTTTTTTTCATTTTGATTTGATCTAATAATTTTTTTTATTTTTAAGCCTCTATTCCTAACTATGGCATGCTTCCAGCTTATTTTTTGTTATCTATAAATATTTTTATTTATTTTTATTGTACTTATTATGAGAATTTTTCATTTGGACCAAAATCAATATTTTATAAACTTTATATACTATTAAAAACTTAATCATACATAATTCCAAGTGAAATATTATTATCATTTTTTTAAAGCTTAATATTTTCTTTCCTTTCCATCAAAAATTTGTCTGCTTATCTTAATTCTGTCGTTTCTTATTGATCACTTAACATACCTTTCCAGCCCTTTTTAAAATATTCCGACTTGATAGAATTTATATGTTTGTCTTTTTATTTTAATTTTTAAATATTTTCCATTACATTATTTTTATGTTTATTTTATTTATTTTCTTGATTTAAAAAGTTTTTATTATTAGCATTTTAAACCTAAGAAATACTAGACATGGAAGAATTTTAGGCTTTTATTTATTATTTCAATTTTTATTATTCTTCATTTTGTTTGAAAAATTTTTAAACGTCTTTTAATGAAAAATATTCACCCATCAAAACTTTATTGAGTTTTTATTCGATATCTTTTGGTATATCTCTAATTTTCGTATTACTTTTAATTACCTTCAATTGTTACTTATAATATTTATATTGATCATTATTTTCTTATAACTGTTTTTTCAATTTAGATTTAAAATCTAAAAAAAGTAAATTATCTTTTTCTATTTCTTCTCTGCCTTTGTTAGAATATTATAGATTTCTTTAAGTCAAATTTTTTTACAACAAATTTATGTCTTACTTATGCCAAAATTATTAAAATTATATATAATATTTGTTTTAGTGTATATTTATTTACATTATTTTTTTATTCTATCATCTTTTAATTCATTAGATTGTATATGCTTGATTATTTTTATAAATTTATTTCATTTAATGTCAGGTTTTACTAGCTTATTTAATTATTAAAGTTTTTAAATAGTATTATTTTCTTATTATACATGTCAAGTCTAGATTAATGAATTCTTTTAGAATCCATTATTAATCCATCCAAATTTTATAGTATTTTGGCAGTTTGATCCAAAGATATTTAATAAAATACAGCCTTTTTACTTACAATTTTGCAAGAAAAAACATATTAGCCTTATTAAACTATATAATAAAAAATAGTTTAAAATTAGTTGAATGTCGAATTAATTTATATAAAAAGATATATAAATAAAAATACACTAAAAGCTATTTTCATTAAATTATTAGCTCTATTTTTAATAATGCTTAAATTATTATTTTGTTGTATATTAATTTTATATCGACCCTTCACCTAGTATCGTTGGGGAATTAATAACACAAATATCTATAATTTTGTATTCATCTTGATATTTGTTTACTTTATTCAAATATTATTTTTATAAAATTACACTTCCCTCTTTCATGATATATAAAAATGGTTTATTATATCCTTCTTAAAATAAATATTCATTTTTAAAAAGTTCTAATTATTCAACAGATTTATAAAATTTCATTTTAGTTAAATTTGATTGATAATTTTATAAAAACGACAACTGTTCTTGTAATATACATTACTTCTGTCTAAATTCCTTCGAAACTAAATCCTTAAAATAATTGAATTATAAAATTAAAATTATGGAATAATTTAAATATATACCCTAACTAATAAAAGGTCTTTTTTTTCAATTACTATACATTTTGTTAATTTTTAGGCAATTATACTTGCACTTTTTTTTGTGCATATGTTCAAATTAAACATAGAAAATTAAGAAATTTCTCCAAAAACCCATTATTCACCTACTTATTTCTCAATTTTCCCATATTTATTACAGATTTACTCATGCTAATTATCAAGAAGATCCTTATTTTAGTCTAAACCTAAGATGTGTATTTATATATTTTAATAAATATAAAATATAAACTTTTTTAATAAAATTCCATAATTTACAATATTATCTTAAATCTTCCAGTGAGTGACTTCGTTTTAATAAAGGTACTCTAATGTTATTATTTAATTTTTTTAATTTATAATTATTTGTATTATTTATATTTATTTCTGAATTTTCGTAGATTTTTAAAAGTTTATCTCTTAATTTTTATTAATTATTTTTGTTGTTATTTTAAATACTTTTAAAATCACCATCTACTACCACTGAAACTTAGCCTTCAATTATAATATATAATTTATTGTCTGATACTTAATTTTAAAACATTGCTATTTCATTTTACTTAAATTCTTAATAATTCATGGATTAGCATAACTTTATATATAAATCACTTAAAAATTAGAAATAAATGAAAATAATATTATTATATAAATGATTTTATACCATAATAGCAGGTTGGATGTCATATTTATGAATAAAATAATTTAAAAAACTATCAAGAAATTTATATCTTTTAAAATGATTTAGCAGTATCTAAAATATTTAATAATTTTATTTTTAATTTATGTTAAATACTATAATTTAAAATTTAAAATTATATTTTAAAAATTACAATAGCGTCTTCTCTCGTTTTTTTTTTCTTTTATAATATTCTTTAAGCCAGGTTTCTCTATCTCTGTTAATTTAATAAACAAATTATTATAATATTTGAATTTATTTTAAAATTTACTTTGAATAATGATTCTGGATTCATCATAGAATTAGCTGTAATTTATTCTCTTTTTGTATAATATGTGTTTAAATTATTTTCCTTAATTGAGCTCATGCAAAATATATTTAATATTTTATTTTAGAATTAATAATTGATATAAATTTTTTTTATTTTATTAAAAACGACTATTTTAATAATTTTTTTTAATTATTGATAGATATTTAATTAATTATTTAATATTTTTATTCCAAAAAACTTTTAATAAGCTAAAATTTTTGTATTTAAATTTTATAAATTTAACTTAAATAATAATATAAATTTTAGAAATCACGTATTAAAATTTTTTCAATTTTTTTGTCTCAGCTATGATATTTTATAACAAGAATAACATACCAATAAAGTTCCCATTAAGCTTAATGGGTCCATACCTTCTGAAAAAATAAATATATCTATCAAATAAGATGTGATTACTTTAATGTACATAAATGGTGCAAGTTTACTAGGTTTTTCCATTAATTAACTTTTTGTCCACAAGAACTATCCTAAATATGTGATAAATGCCATTAAAAAAATTAAAATAAAACCATTTTGTACTTAGTTAAATTTATATTCATCTTAGCCTAATATTATCATTTAAATTGGTCCACTTAAAATTATTGCTATACTAAAGAAATGAACCATGACAATGTTACTTACTTTTCCTTATAATAAAATATTAGTTGATTAATTTAAACCTTAAGTAATACCACATAGTAGAAGTGCAGTTGCTCCTTTTATTTTATCTTAGTATTTTTAATTTGATTCTTCATTTTCTATTAGTATTCCATCTTTCCATTCGTTATATGATTTAAATATAAAATTTGGTCTTATAACAAGAATTATACCCACAAAACTCAAAATTGTAAAAAAAAGCTAATTTTTATTAATCTATTCTTTGTATAATAATTTACTCCATACAAGAACCTATAATTAAAATTGGAAACATTTATATATAAAAACTAATTCTACAGCCATTAATTTCGAAAAAAATTTCGAGATTTTTAATATAAAAATGTCAATTTTTTTTATTTATATAATAAAAATATTAAGAATTTTTAATTATATATAATAAAAATACCCAAACTGGAGAAGTCATACTAAGTACGGTTGCATCTGAAAACTACATTTTAGAAATACCATAAAATAAAAGAAAGGGAAAAATCATTTAACAAAACATTTTCAAATACAAGGCTTTTTGAGCGCCTGTATAGCATGTGTGTTTACCAATTTAAATAAGGGGATAATTAAAAAACAATTATAATAATCCTCGGAAAAATTGTACTTCCAAAGATGTCACCCCTTAATTAGTCAATTATTTTACAACCATCGTTCCAAATGTTAATAGTATATTAGCAGATATAGCCCATAGGTATACAGATTTATGATACTTTTTATCAAATTAATTAAATATATTTCCCAAGTAATTGTAAATAGTTTCCATTTATTATTTTTATTTTTTTATAATTTTATAAATTAGATTAATCAATTTTAAATAATTTTTATATCATGAAGTAATATATTTACTGAAATAAAATACAAAAAAAATATTATATTAATCAATTTATTATTTTGACTATTTTTATTTACATAAAATGTAAAAACTATGATATATAGTAGTAATGATTTATAAATTTTCATTAATTGAATTTTAAAGTATAGGCAATTTGTGCGGCTATCATCCATATTAAAATATATATTATTAATACCAAAATTAAGCCATAATATTTATTTTATCTATATTTTTAATATGAATTTTCTAGTTTTAATTTACTATTAGGCAATTTTATTTTTGCTCTTTGTTGTGCTTATTCTATTATATACTACTATTCATCATTAAAATTATTCTTTAATTCAATGTATAAATTATTATTTTAAAAAGCATCAATTATTTTTATAAAATCTCTGTTTGCTTTTTTAATCATAAATAATAAGTATGTAAATATATTTATTTATTTATTTATTTAATTTTATAGTTTATAACTTACCTTAGTATTAAATGGGGTTCAAAATATAATTAAAGAATGTAATTTTATTGAAATAACTCAGTTTTAAATCTAGTTAAAAGAAGGGATGATCATAATTTTTATGGACTAAATAGTCAACTATTAATTTATATAGTTGTTTAAATTTTTCATCACCTTATATTTAAGCTATAAATTAATCTTTTGGTGTTATCTTTTAAAAAATTTGTTTTATATGGTTTTAGGTAACATATGGAATTCGAATCCTATATATATATAGTAGGTTATATATTATAACTGCCAAATGATTCCTAAATTTTTAAAAAGATTATTTGGTAAGTACCTAAATTAATATTTGTCAATTACTAATTATAATCTGATAAATTAATATCTTTTGTCAATAATTTAAATTATTTAAGCAATGCTTCTCTATATTCCCATAATTTTTTACATCTTTGATCATTTTATTTATTATCAAATATATGTTCTATAGTTTACTAAACTTTATTATTAAAATCGCCTTGTTTTTACTAATTTTTCATTATTTTTATACTAAAGTAAAATATTAGTTAAATTCTTAATAAAAATATTAATGTAAAAAAAAAGCCGTTCGTATTTATATAATAATAGTTTTTTTATTTTTTCACATATAAAGTATCGTGATAAGATTATAAATATAAATTAATAAAATAATTCTATTAATAAAAAATTAAAAACGAAGTTGTAATATATATTTTTATATATTATTTAATAAAAACTAAGGATTATTTATATTTTTTAATATATATATATAATTTATTTAATATTAATTTTTATATTAATATAATAATTTTTTAATAATTCTTATTTATTTAATAAAGTTTTATAATGTGCCTAATTTAATGCTAATTTAGATATAATTGCGATAATGTATAAATTTTATTATTTTTAATTATATATTAAATTATTTAAATATATATATTTTAATATATAGTAAATTATTTATAGAAAAAAGAATTTTTTGTTATTTAATGTTATCTTAAGACCACGAATTAAAAACTTATAAGATTGTATCTATCTTTTTGACTGACTGAATAAGTGGATTAATTTTTTTTGTCTTGGATAACATTATTTTGGTTATTTTTTTATTTTTATTTTTTATTGTTTTAATTTGTATTTTTAATTTAATTGATTCAATAATATTAATTAACTAATTTTATTTTAAGTAATATGTCTATAGTTTTAAAAATTTAAAATTCAAATAAAAAATATTACATAAATTGAATATTATTTATATATAAAATATAATCAAATTTTAAAATTATCTACAAATATTATGTATAATTTCTATTTTATTTTATTAAAATTGCATAAATATTAAAATTAAATTAAAATTTATATTTTTCAATTTAATTAGCATAATAACTAAATAAGGAAAATTAAAATATGACCCTTTTGATTTTTTAGTATAAATAATAAAGAATCGATAGTTTATATAAAACAAGGTAAAACAATATTGGTGATTTTTTTTTTTTTGGGGTTTGATTACAATAAAATTTGGTAAAAAAAACAAAAGTATTGTATTATAATATATATTTTATAGCTTCTAGTAAAGATTATTTTAGTTTATATAAAAATGAGAATATAATTTATCTTTTATGAAATGAATAAAAATTTTGAATAATATATTAATAAGCAATAGTTATAATTTTAAAATAGAAATTTTTTAAAATAACCTATAAGATTAAAATTTTAGATGTGCAATAATTTATATAGATTAGACAAGTTTCTTTAAACACATTTTAATATACAAAAAAAATTTTTATATTTTTAAATAGTTTTGTAGATCTAATCAATCACATATTAAATTAAATTTTAAATTAAATTAAATAAATAATTAAATTTTTAAATAAAATCATTACCTTTGATGTAAATAATTAATAAAAAAAAAAATTAATAATAAATAAATCAAAAAAATAAAATAAATAAAATAACAATGGGGAGAAGAACATTAAGCCATGATCAGAATATTGAATCAACCATTAATATTCGACAAAACAAAAATTAATATTAAATTTTTAATATTAATTTTTGTTTGCAGTTATGGCTATAAACTCATTCCATAATATTTAGTTCATAAAATTTTTAATCTAAGTTTTTATATTCTTTCCACTTCGTTAATCTCAGTTTTTTATCTGATTAATTTCGATTCTTTGAAAATTATAAAAAAGTATTACAAAAAAACCGTGCGGGCGGTTTTATACTATAATTTTTTTCAATGAAAAGAGATTAATTACTATTTTTAAAATATTAACCGAAGAGATTATAAAATTTTATAAATTAAATAACTCAAAATAGTTGAAAAGGATAATTAAATACTTGCCCAGATTTTAGTTTTTAAAACAATAGGAAATCTTATGGTGAGCAGTAAATCTGGAAAAGTTTTAATTATTGCTACTATTATCCCCGAAATCGTGAAAAACCCCAAAAACAATAGGAATATTGTTTAAGTTCTTCTCTCAATTTCTTTTTTCTTCTTTTTCTTTTTCTTTTTCCCCTTATATATATAAATATAAAATAAATATTATGATTAATTTAATATATAAAAAAAGTTAATAATTTTAAAAAAATATAATAATTTAATAAAAATATTTTAAAAAATAATAAATGATACTTATATCCAATTCAATATCAAACAATAATAAATAATATTTATATATTAAATTAAATAATAATAATTTACTTATATACCCTCATGTTTTTTATATATTTTAAATAAAAAAATTCCTTTATATTGTTCTTCTATTTTTTAAATCGGTCTACCCATTCTTCAATTCTTTTAATATTTAAAGTCAAATCATTTATCATTAATCGAATGTAGATATTTTAGCTTTTAAGTTTATATTAGGAATTGTACTTCAAATTCTCACAAATAATAGTGTATTCCTTTATAAAATGTGATCCAATTATATAAATATTTATAATTTTAATTATTCAGTATATATATATATTTTAATGTTTGCATATAATATGATAATAATATTTAAAATATTTATAAAAATTTAATAATTAGATCTCTATAATAAAATTATTTATTAAATAAAGTATATTGTTACTAATATTAACTTATTTTAATTATGAATACAAAAGTTAATAAAATATATATCCAAATAAAAGTATTATTATGTTTAAATATTATACATTAATACATACTGATAAAGTATATTATTTTTATGAAAATGATTAAATTAACTGTGTTTGAAAATAATATAATATATAATTTATAGTTTTTTAAAATAAAATTATAAGATAAAAAAATAAATATAAAAATTACAAAACAAAATAACCTTATTGTTTAATAATTTGAAAAAATAAAGCAATTTTGAAAAAGAATGAATATATTTTTATTAAATAGGCATTATAAATTTAAAAATAAATTCAAATAATTTAACTTACTAAATAGTTTAAGTTATTTCAAATACCTATATAAATTATTTTGATTTAAGCTAAAATTTTTCTAAAATAAATTTTATTAAGTTTTATTATGCAAAAAGTCAATAAATTAAACCAGGAATATGTAGCATTAAATAAATATTGCTAATTGTTAATAAAAAATTAAAATCAGCATCAAGGTAGCATCAGAATATATAAATGTTAATGATAGTTTTAATTAACTTTTAATATCATAGTAAAATAAAATTTATTCAATTAAATTAAAAAACAAATTAAAATAAATAAAACAAAATAAAAAAGTTATATTAAATTTTAAAGTTTTTCAAAATTTTTCTAAATATAAGATATAAAATTAATGAGATAAAATAATTGTAACTAAATCAAATATTTTTTTATAATTTATAACCATTAATTTGTTTTTATAGGCTTAGCTAAGAATTCTCAATACTTATAAAATGATTAAAAAAGTAGAAAGAATAGTCTACCTCCGATCATCCAAACAAACACTATAGTTTCATAATAGAAAGATTAAAATAATTTTGTGAATTAAGTTTTAAACCCAGATCTTGTCACAACCAAAAAGGCTCTAAAAGTAATATTTTAAAAACCTGTAGGAAAAAATCTATAATAATAGGAAGAAAATTTTTTTGAATCTAGAAATTCAAGTATTTTAACAACATAGGAATCTAATTAGGTAAAATCAAAAAAATTATATGTCTTTGTTTTATTATTTAAAAAATAAACTTAAACTATACCCTAAAGAGTTTATTTATGTTAAAATTCATAAGATCTATTATAATTTATTTATTAATTTTAATATTTTTTATTTACTAAGGTTTAATTTTTTTTTTTTTTTTAATTTTAAGCAAAATTAATTCCAAATCAAAACTAAAAAAATTAAGAAATACAATAAAAAATCACAAAAAGATAATAATAAAGAATATCTAAATGAAAAAAGAGAAAAAGTATGGAGTACAATTTATAATGTTTAAAGCCAGTTATAACATGATTATTAATCTTAAAAAAGTAAAAGTTTGTAATAATAATTTGAGTAAATATTTTGTAAACCATAACTAAACGATCATAGCACAGCACTGTAACCTATAGATTTGAAAAATGAGTTTTTCAACTAGTCATATAAAGACATGTCTGATGAAGACTACATAAAAGATCAAGTAAAATATATAATTATTTTAAAAAATAAAACATAAAATAATAATATTTTATTAATTAATAAAGATAAATTTAAACAATTTTTTGTAAAATTGTTAAATCAATAAAAAATAAAGAACCAGAATGGTTGACTGGATGGTAGAAGTCTTTCATTATTATGAAAGTCAGGCCAGTCAATATTCTTTTTATAGAGCAGTCGAACTTATGGATCACTATATTATGAAAGAAACTTAAGTAAGAAAAAAATAGGTTACAGACAAAGATATTCATTTAGTTGGAATTTGCTGTATGTTTATAGCTAGTAAGGTTTAGGATATTATTCAAATACCATTTCATGATGTTTATGAACAAATTGGACATAAGAAATTTTCAACGTATGAAATTTTATTATTTTTATTAATAAATAATTTATTAAACTTATTAATAATTTTTTTATTTAGTGCAACTATAAAAGCCAAAGAATCTGAAATTTTGACAGCAATTGATTATAATGTAGTGAATCCTACTTCGTTCGAATTTTTAAGGAAATACTTTTATGAAATTTTTTCAGCTTCTGACTAATAATTTATTTAAAATCTACTAGAAACGGCTTCTTTAATTCTAACAATGTTACTTCATAGTGATTAATTTAGAAATTATTTGCCCTCGTAAAAATCAAAATTATATAATTTAATATATTAAAAATTAAAATTAAATTTTAGAGAAGTTGCCTTTTGCACCCTCAAACTGGCACTATAAATGTAATTTAATAATTTGATTGAAGAAGATGATCCAAAATTAAAAATACCCTCAAACATTATAAATAATGCTTAACAATCTGTGGTAAAATTATAAATTAAAAATGCAAATAATATTATTTAAGAATTAATTTTAATTTAATGCAAGGAAAAAAAAATGAATACTTTAAAATAAAGAGATTTAAAATAAAATGACAATTATATTTAAAGTCTATTTGATGAAATAAATTCTTATGTTGAAAATTTTGCAGTTAATTTGCCCAACTCAAATGTAACAAAATTCTATTAACACCAGTGAATTTACTTTAAAATACATATATAAATATACTTTATAAATTTATAAAACAATATATTTTATTTACTAATTTTTCCTATAATATATAGAATTAAAGTTGATTTATTAAATTAAAACTAATTTAAAATAATGAAAAAGCTATTATTTATGAAATAATAATATTTTTTAAATTATTTAACTTCGATTTACATATTTTATACTATGAATTTTTTATTTTCATATTTAAATTGAATAAAAGTGACATTTATTCCATAATATTATTGCTATAATTAAAATATTTTCCAAAATTACAATAAATGTGTATTAATTTATATTACATAATAATATTTATAGATAATATATATAAGATTCGAAAGGTAGAGTGAGAAATATATTTTTTTATATATAAGTAAAATAATTATTAAAAAATTTAAATATATATAATTAATAATCAATGAATAATTCCATAAACCTTTCCAAATTCTGCTTATCCTTATTCTATATGCTCTAACATATCTTATGTTTCTTAATAAGATAATTAATCATTAAATTTCTTTGTTTTTATATAATCAGCATAAAATCTTTCTATAGCGTTTAAACTTTACAAAGTTTTATCTAATTTTTTAATCAATGTAATTAATTCTTCATATTCACTTAAAATATATTTAACTAATAACTGGCTTTCACTCCCTTTTATAATATCTTATAGCTTAATAAACTACTGAGTTAATTATATCAAAACTTAACTTTTTTAATTTTCCTAATTATAATATAAATTATTTTATTATTTTAAAATTACCAATCTAAATTATTTTATAACAATTATAAAAATTTAAGTAATATGTTTTTTTTTTTTATACTTAATTAAAAATATTTAAACAAGAATTACTTTTATTTTTTAAATTAAAATTATTATAATTATTATTAATATTTATAAAAAATATTCACCTTTTCCAACCCAGTTTTTAGCACATTTTTAGCCCAAGTGCAATTACTCATTCCGTATTATTCCATAAATTAGTCTAAATTAAATCCTTAAATTTATTATCTCATTTTCTAATATTTGGATATATTTTTATTTTATTATTCTTCATATATTTAATCATCAATTTTTTCGTATGTATGATACTTTTCTAAAACATCGACTGTTTTAATTAATAAATACATTTCCTTTTATAATTCACAATCTCTTTTTTCTTGTGGAGTTAAATTTTATTTAGGTCTGAAGCTGCTCATAAATGTTTTTAATAAATTTCTACGATGTTGATTTTTTTTATTTTTTGTAAATATATTATAATTAAAAAAAAATTATCAATTAATTCAATATACCATTCTTTTATTAATAATTGGATTCTTGAATTAATCAGATCATATAAGTTAGGGTTTTTTATTTTTTAATTCTTATATATTATATTTCATATATAAAACTTTGTTAATATGATATCAAAACAAATATATAATTATTTAATGGTTTAATTATTATTTTAATTTTATATACATAAATAAAAAATATACTATGCTTTATTTTTTATCATTTTTTTTATTCATCTCTTTTTTATTTTTTTTTAAATTAATTTAATTTGTTATTAAAAAAGTTCCCTTGCTGAACTTTTTAATTCTCGGATTATAAATTGGAATTTTTTTGTTATTTTTAAAGTTTTTCTTATTTATAGGTTTCAAATTCATGTCTATTTGGGTCATGCTATACTCTTTATTCAAATTATTCGTATAATGATGCATATTTTTTAAACAAAAAGGAATCAATAATTCTTGCCAATAAAGAAAACTCATTTTAATATTCAACCTTTGTAAAATATGGAGATAATGGAGGTGGCCTTTTTAGCCAGTCTCTTTCTTCCTCTACATCAAACATATTTAATTCAAAATAATTGGCATATAATTCTTCCCCATCTTTTAAATCCCTTTTTTAAATACCATATTTAAAATAATTATTAATTTAATGTAAAAATTTTTTAACTCATTACCTTAATGCAAATACCCCTACTGCTCTCAAGTAATCAGTTTTATTATCAATAAAATTGATTTCATCTTTTCCCTTTTTTATTAAATTTTCTGGGAATTTTCCTGCCCTGATATTTGGATAAAATTATAAGTACTATTAAGAAAAAAAATGAATTGGTATATATATATCTTGATATATGACATTTGGCGATTAATCCTTAGGAGGATGATTTATTTTATGTCCAACCGCATAAGGGTTTATCATTTCCCCATATACACTATAGATGTTATTATTATCGTTAGGATTATTTTCTTATCTAGAATCTATAATATTTTTTAAATCTGTCATATTATTGGCTAGATCATTTGGATAATAAATTTTTGAAGAAAAATCAATGACAGTATCATCTGCCCTGTGTAAATATTCATCATTTTCTCTTATATTATTTCCATGATAATTATCCAAATCTTTTATACTGTCAAAAACAATTCCTGGAACTAAACCTACTAAGGTACCTTAATATTAAAAATGATTTTATTATTTTTAAATATTTTTTGGCTAAAAAAATATATAAACTATACTGTAAAATCCTTACCAATAGGTACTTTTCCTAATTCCGAAAATTCAGAATCCGTATCTATTTATATATAAACACCATCTCCTGCCTCGTGATGCTCTAATTTGGACTTATCAACTTTTAAGCTAAAACCCAAGTTTTATCGAGCTTTTTCTAAATATTCTGGTTTGTAGTCCCAAATAGAAACTATATCCTAAGTATCAATAACTTCAATTAAAGAAAAAATTGGAAATTTATCTGGGTCAATTAAAGCAGTCAAACTACTAAGTTCTTCGTATCTCTTATTAAATACTAAATTTTAATTGCCTGCTGCTTTTTTCAAGGCATCAAATTGATTAAATATTTACTCTATATGATCATTATTTGCTTTAAAATATAAAGTTTTAAAATCCATTGAAAAATATTTACTGTAGTATTATACTTATTAAATTAATATACCTATTTACCAGTGTTCGTAAGTTTCCATTAAATTCAATTAGGGATAAATTTCTTACATTATTTAATTTACATCATACTTTTCGCCATTAAAAATAATTTAATTTATTTTATTTCTTGTTTACGTTAAAAGGGCGGCACTAAACCCAATTTCTTCATTTTTAAAATTTTTATACTATTTTCTAACAAATTTTTATAAAGTACCCTAAGATTTATATAAATATTTGTACATATGTTATTAAAAAAATTATTATTTTGTTCTAAAAAAAGTATTTTATTAAATTATCTTAAAAATAAAATTAATTTTATTTATTTGTGGATATAGCTTAATCTATTAAATTCTAAAATATAACAACAACATTACTCATAGTAAAATTATATTTTTAATTATAAATTTAAAATATTTTCATTATTATAGAAAGAAAATCAAATTTATGCTAAAATAAAAGAATTTAATATACATTCAAATTTTCAAATTAATATATTATTAATTAATCAATGGGTTTTACTTATCTATCTAATTTTAATCATTAATGTAGAATAATTCTTTAATAGTTAACTACACATTATTTTACTCTGTATTTTTTTTTGCAAATAATATTGTTGTTGATAAAGTACCCCTCTCATTTTTGTATTCAGTACTAAAATAGGGGTCAATAAACATAGAACTTTCATCTTCTTAATTTTATGTGAACTATTTGTTATTTTGAGCTAAATTTATTAAGCCCTATTCTAATTAATTTTCATTATTATTTTCATTTGTAATTAAATCTTTGAATAGTTATTCTCCATACTTAGTTTTTGGCCACTCTGTAAATAAATCAGAATTACTAAGACTATAAATGCTTTCTCTCAAAACCTTAGGTTAATCTATAAATTATTTATAAAATCATACTATAAATTATAATAGAGTTATATTTTACCACCATCATAGTGGTTACAAATATAAAAGCAATTTCCAGAATTAAAATTAAAAACTAATAAATTGAATCCATTAAATTTATTTTTTTCTTTTAATATCTCGTTCATATTTTCTATTATTTATTCATCTCGCTTTATTTAATTTTCAGTTCTTAAAAAGCTAAGTACTATTTATCCTCTTCCATACTTTTATTCTTAAATTTTTATTGAATTTTCTGTGTCATAATTTGTCAAGACTGCTAAAATATTCGTCATACTATTAATACCTAACCAAGTTCCTTTTCCTATAAATAATATAGTATAATTTTTTACTTAATTCTATATTATAAATAAATAACCTTCAATATCTCTTCCGCCTATTATATTTTTATCTTCTTCAAATACATTTAATGGTTTTGTTTTTTTATTCAAATTTACATCCCTGTTAAAAACCATTATAAAATTAAACAAATTGTTTAATTTATTTTTTTAATTAAAAAGATTCCAGTAAAAAAAAGTTATACACATAAAATTTTATTTTATTTTTATTTTTTATTTATTTCTTTTATAAAATTTATAAATATTTTTCTGATTAATATTCGATAAATCAAAATACTAATATTCTTAGTTATTAGTAAATTATAATATCAATAAATACTGATAAGAACAGCATATATAATTTATTATTAAACAAAAAATTAAATTTTTTACTTTGTATATATAATTTTTAAACATAAATATAAAAAATAAATATAATAGTGTTTTTTATTGTCTTAAGATTTTATAATATTTTATGCTATTATATACTTTATTAATTTTTATAGGGTATAATAATTTTATTTACTATGCATCATTTTATTATTTTAAACAATCTAATATAAAATTTAATTGTGCAAAATTAGTTATTTAAACATAAATAATATAAATATTTTTATGCAAAATTAAAATATCATAGCAAAAAATTATAATATGTTAAAGTAGTTAAGTGTTTATATACCTAAATAATGCCTCTTTACTTAATTTATATTGATTTTATTTATAAAAATATAGAGGACAAAATTTAAAAGCTGACTATTATATAATTCTGATAACCTATTTCAATCAAATAAATATGATAAGAACCAATTTTATATTAAAAGGATTGTTAATTAATAAAAAATTAAAGGTATATAATTAAATTTTTTTAATTTTAGAATAGAAAATTGTTATTTCACATTAATTTTTTTATTAAAAAAATTCAAATATCTTTTATTTTATTTTGTTCAGATCTAAATAATAAAGAATTTAATGTTAAAGAGATACATATATGTGCTAGATCCATTAATAGTTTAAATAAAAAAAAATTAGTATTGAAACAATTTATTAAGCAAAATTTAAACATTATTTTGAGTAAATAAAATAAATTTTTGATTTATTTACAAAATATTAGAAATTTAAAAATATTATAAGTTTTTCATTAATTTAATTCTATAACATTTATAATAATTATATATAGTGTATATATAATAATTTTATATATATTAAATATTTCTCTTTATAATTTACCTATATATAATTTAAATAATTTAATTATATATGATGAAATTATTTTATATATAAATAAATCAGTAAATAGGAAGTAGTATGAATTTTAATTTTTATAAATTGAAATTAAATTTTTATGATCGTCTTTAAGTATTTATTCAAAGGGAAACAATTTAATCTAATATTTTCCTAAATTATTTAGCTATTTTAAATAAAGATAATTTATCCATTTAAGAGGGGTTATACTATTGAAGATTTAAGTCAATCTATTTGGTAAATGTTTTAACTCCAAATATTTTAGGTATAACATAACTGTTTTTCAGTTTTATAATTTCTTACTGTTCATTTATGGAAAAATTTTTCTGATTAGTAAAGAGGTCTTCTACAAAATTTTTCTATAAATAGAAATAACCAAAAATTTTAAAAACACTTTTAAAGTATTTCCTTAATATTTTTTCATCTTTAGTAAAATTAGTTAAAGTTTAAAAATCATTATAAATTTCTATTTAATCCTATAATTTTATTTCCTTATAAATATCCTATATGTAATCAATACAATCATAGTATAAGTCCTTATCATTCCCAGAATAAAGTAAAATATAATTTTAATATTTTTTGTTCAAAAAATTTTTAAATACCAAGGTAAATATAAGTTTTAAATATCTTTAATTTTTTTATTAAAATTTATCAAATTTTGATATGCTATTTAAATCAGAAGAATTTATATTTTAGCTATTATCGGTTTCCATTTAAATATCATTTTCTTATGAAGTTTCTTAATTATTATCTATTTTAATTTATTAAAAGTTTAGTAAAAATTAATCAAAAAAACTAATAAAAAGTATTTTCTATTTACAAAAACAAAAAAAAAAACAAAATAAACTACTTCATAATAACAAAAAGCATTTTGTTAAAATTTAATATTATAAAATTAATTTTATAATAAAATAAATTAAATTAGAATTTACTTGTAGCTTCACTATTAATTCTTCTCCTTAGAAGTTTGTTTTTACTTATTTTTTTATAAAAAATTTTAAAAGGCTCATCTTTTTTAATTATTTATTGACCTTCGCTGTCTTTGGTTGAAAAAGTATTGTCTGATGAAGAAGAATCTGTATAAGGAATTTAGTACATATTTAGGTTTGGGGACCCTTTAGAAAGTTTCATATTAACCTTCAATTTTTTATCATATTAAGATTTTTAGGGATTTTCGTTATTTTGTTCTTAATTCAAAGGACTTTATAAAATAGATTTTTCTTAAATTTTCTCTTCTCCTTTATTATCATTTAATGCCCAAAATTCTTAGTTTTTTTCATTATTTTTGTCTAAAGTAATATTTTATTTTTTATTTTTAAGTTCGAATTAATCACATTCATTAGAGATACCAATTTAGTTTTGGTAATTTTAGTGTTATTACTTACTATCCATAATATCCAGGTTTTCTATGGGCCCATTTTGTTAAGTATATTAAGTTTCTATTTGGATATCCTACAAATTATTTTCTTTATAATTTTAAGGTTACTTATCATCCCAAATACTATCATAATTAAAATCACTAAATTAATTCTAATTATATCTATCATCAAAAAAATAATCCTTGTTATTATGAAAACTTTAAAAATCAGAGGTACAAACTTCTTGCTCAAAAAAATTATCCATTTAAAATAATTATTTTTTTTAATCAATTTATTTTTTCTTTATTTTTTTATTTTGTTTTTTAATACATTATTTTCAATATTAAGAGAATTTTTTACATATTCAATCAAACTAATAAAGAAAATTTTAACACAAAATTTACATGTAAACTGATAAATCATAACTTTAAAAATACTATTCAATATTGGTAAACATTACTATTATTTTTTTTTTACAAAAAGGTATAGAGAAATTTCCAAAAAAAATTTAAATAACAGTCTTAAATAAAATCAAACAAATTATATAGTTTTAGAATTGTAATAGGTAGTATATACTAATATATATTTAATTTTTCTTTCAAAATTTTCAAAATTATCCATTTTTTTTTAGGTTTGATATTTTTAAAGTAATTGTAAATAGAATATTATTAAATAGCTATTTAAATGTAAATCATTTTCCAAGTAATTTTAAAAAAATATGTATTTCTATTTTAACTTATGTATTTATAAGCAAAAAGTTAACAGCTAGTTAAAGTATACTTTTATTGCTATTTGAAATAAAAGTAATGACTTAAATAATAATTTTAACATTATTTTTTTACCAAATTTAATTTAAAAAAGTAAATTAAACCTAAAATTTACTAATTTAAAAAAATAAAACTAACTATTAAGAAATTATCTATAAATAAAAAGAAATATAAAAATTTATGCCTCATAATAATGCTTTAAATAAATTATAAAAATTAGTTTAATATTTTATACTATTTACATTTTTATATGATTACAAATAATTTATTTACAAAAAATAGATACTAGTAAAAATTCATCTACAAATTTTAAATAAAGCCTCCTATCTGTACTATAATAATATTTTGATTTGATTAAATTATTATTTATCATTTTCTAAATTAAACAAATTTATAATTAAAAAAACAATATAAATAAACTAGATCTAAATAAAAAAAAATATTTACCTTATAAAGTAATTATTTAATTTTTATATATATATAACAGTAATAAAATATTGTTGCACTATTTACCATATTAAAATAACTATATAACATTAATTTGTTTCAATAATTCTTTAATTTTAAAAATACCACAAAATCATTATTAATTTATATATTTATTTTAAAGAAATGTAGAATAATTTTATGCAAGGTTTACCAGTAATAAATTAACATAACAAACTTTAAAACTTTGGGAATAATACTATTGTAAATCAATAATAAAATGCTTATATGCAATAATAGTTGATGCATTCTAACCCTATATAGGGAGGCGATTAAAATTAAGTAATATAAAATAATACAAAAAAAATTAAATATACTAATTTTTAAGCAGTTTATTTATAATTTATACAAATATATTAAAAATCTATTAAAGTAAAGATAATTAATTTTTATTTATATTATAATTGTATATTAACTTTACAATTAACATTTATTAGAACTTTAATAGAACTAATAAAATAGATTTAAAATTGTTTGTGGGGCAAATTCCTAAAGAATGGTTAGAATAAGATGTTAATAAATTTTTTGGAGACTATGGCGAAATAGAATAATCTTAAATTATAAGAGATAGATAAGGAAATCACAAAAGATGTGCTTTTGTTAAATTTTCATCAATGAGTGACGCTGAAAAAGTTATTGAAGCATTTAATAATAAAATAATAGAAAATGTAAATAATTTAACTAAAATACATATTTTTAATATACTTTTAACATTTTTTGCTATAATATTTAGTCTATAAATCCTTTACAAATAAAATGGGCAGATGGAGAAGATGCTAGGCTGGGAATTTCTTAATAATAAATACCAAAATTATATATAAATAATTTGCCAAATACTATAAATGAAGTAATTTAAAATAATAATTATTACTAATTTAATTGATAATTAATATTAAAATTTAATATAAGTAAAAATTGAAAGAAATTTTTGAACCTTTCGGCCCTTTCGAAGATTTACATATACTTAAAGATAATGAAGGAAAAGCCAAAGGATAAGCATTTTTATCTTATTTAAAAACTGAACATGCTTTATTAGCAATAAGAAATTTGAATAATTGCTATAAAGTTGAAGGATAAGATAAAGCCATTGAAGTTAGATTTGCAGAAAACAAAAAATTTATAATGGGACATTAAATGGGAAATAGATTTATAAAGGACCCAGTTCAGTATCAATATTCATCAATAAAAGATAACGTAAATAAATATTACTCATATTAATAATTTTTTTTTAATTTTAAATTTAATCTATTTCATTAATTTTACCTAATAATATTTTAAGAGAATTAACTAATTGGGAAATAATTTATCATAAATCGATCCCTTTTAAATTTAAGGAGGTATATAAGCATAAAATTAAGCAACTCAACAATAATCTGCTCCTTAAGAACAAGTAGTTTTAATATATTAAAATAATATTTTATACCGATAATTATTATTTATTTTTTTTATTTATAAAGGAAAAATATACCGAATGTTATGATAATTCTGGTTAAGTTTATTATTATAATTGGTAAAAAAATGAATCTAGTTACGATTAACCACCTGAAGGAAGTATTATTTTCAATTAAAATCATACCAAGTAACTACTAATAATTAACATTAATATAATACATAAATAATTACAAATTATTTTTTTTATTTTTTAGATACTATTATAAAGATTAAACAAATGTACAAAATTAATAAAATAATATGGAAATTGAGGGTAATTGTAAACTTTAGTTTAAATAATTTTATTTTTTCAAAAATATTCATTATATTTTTTTTATAGCTAATGTTAGTCAGAAATAAGGACCCAATGGAGCAAATTTATTTATATTCCATTTACCCAATGATTTTAGTAATTAACTATTTTAATTCCTATATATAATTAATTTAAATATTATTTCTTATAATAAATTAAATTAACTTTTTATAATAATTATTTTAGAGGATTAGGATTTAAGAAGATTATTTTAAAGTTATGGAAATGTTATTTCTGCAAGAGTTATGACAAAAGGGGATAGAAAATCTAGGGGATATGGTAAAATTGATTTCATTAAATATAATTTATATAATATGCAATTTAAATTTATAAATAAACCTAGGATTTGTTTCCTATGATAATCTCAAAAGTGCATAAAAAGCTACCTAAAATTTAAATGGATATTTAGTAAGTGGATCATAGGGATGTAATAAAAATAATATCTTTAAAATTTTTAAATAATCTATAAATTATCATTTAAAAAGCAAAAAGATTAAAAGTTGAAATTAAAAAAGGAGATGGAAATGATGAAAAATTAAAATAAATGGTAAGTTCAGTCTCTGAAAGTTATTTTAACCCTTATTGAAGCAATTTTATTAATATTTTTTATTTTACATTACATTACTATTATAGTTCATACCAAAGATAATATTTATTATATTTATCATATAAAATTAAAATTTGAACCTATTTTAATTACAAAAGTCATAAATTAAATCTTCGAACTATATTGAATTTATTTAAAATTTTTTAAATTATAGAATTTTTAAATATAAATTGTTCATGAAATAAATTTGTTTTCTAATAAATATATAATGTTGTAAAAAGAAACTATTAATTACCTATTAAGTTTCTAAATAAAAAAAAAGAAGATTAAACTCTAATATTGAAAAATAACAAAATAAAAAAAAAATTATCAACCAACTTTGACTTAATATTAATTTTTTCCTAAATATAATTAAATAAATCTAAAAAAATAACCAAATATTAAACGAATATTTAAGGAATATGGACGACATTTTTGGAAATGAGCAAAAATAATAAATGTATCTTAAATTACTTCCTTTGTCAAATATAGAATAATAATAAATTCACCAAATTTTGAATTTTTACGTACCCAAAAAAGTAGGGGATATAACAAACATATCTAAGTTATAGACCTATAACTCTCATTTAATAAAACAACATAAAAAAAATCTTCAAAATGTAAAGTGTATTTTTATAATAGTAATATTAATCTAAAGTAATTCCATTTTTTAATTAACTTAGTAAAACTAAATGTTTTTTAATGTGTAACAATGGGACGAAGTTAAAAATATTTTCTATGTAAATTTTTTACTTTATAGAGTATATGAGAATGAAAATTAGACAGACTAATATTTCACTGAGATAGAAATTTTTTTAGATGACTGGAAAAAAACAAAACATCCGAAAATACAAAAAGAATGGCTTTATTTAAAAGTTTTACATTTACTTATAAAAGTCAATTATTTTATAAAAAATTATATGTTAGATAAAATAATTGGACTTTATTTGGCAAATAAAGAATTTTTCTAAAAAATATTGAAAGATTTTGACCTTATATCTTATTTTATAATACAAATTTATTCAAGTAAAATTAGTAATTTTTTTATAACGTCTTGATTTTTAAATTTTTAATTTTAAAATAGTTGTTGGCCTAATTTTTTTAAATGATGATACTTATTCTAAAAATTAATAATAAATATTGGAAATAGAAGGATTTTTAACTTATCTTGTATATTTGAGAGAAAATGTCTTTCAATAAATGGATAATAAATTTTTATATTTAATTTAATCTAAAGTCGAAGAATAATCATAGCTTAATAATACGGAAAAAAAAATAGATGAAATTTTATTATTAGAGCAAGAACAGTATTTGCTTTTAACTTTATTTTTTTAAATTAAGAGAGATAAATTATTACTAAAAAATATAGAGTTTTAAAGAAATTAAATTATTTAAAAAAATGTTCATAATTACAATCATTAGGATGAAATTGATAAAGAAAATAAAATATATTTAGAAATTATGAATAAAAGTTAAAAATTAATTTAGTAAATAAATGACTTATTTTTAAATGAAAATGAGTAATCTTAAACTGTAGTATATAAAAAGGCCTTATTTTTGAAAAAATAATTTCAAAATTTACACTAAGAAGTCAAATTATTATTTGAAAAAAATGTTGAAAAGTAGCTATAAAATTTTGAAATAAGTGACTTAAATTCTCATTCATTAAACAATAGTAATAAAACTGACGATGTTTAAGAAAAATTATAATATTAAATCAAAAAAGTAAATAAAAATATAAAAAAAACTACATAAGAAATAGGAAATGACTCCATAAACTTAGATATTAATAATTACTTACATAAATAACAACAGAAATAAAAAAAAAGGATTGACTTTAAATAAAAAGAAAAATAAATAAACACTATATTTAAAAAATAAAATTCTAATGATGATGTAAGTTAAACTAATTCTTAGAATTAATAATCGTTAAAATTATCAAGTATAGACCATGAAGTAATAACTTTATATCTTTTAAATTTATAAAATTTGAAATTTAAATTGTAAAAATCTAAAAATTTTTAGAATAGTTAAGTAACATAAACCAAACAAATTAATGATTCTTAAATTAAAACTTAAAATTCAGCTCGAAAATTAAATAGGCCTAAATCTAGCGTTAATATCATTAATTAATTAAATAAAATTCCAAACAAATAAAAATAAACTAAACATTAACATTAGTAAAATTCAATAATAAATATTAAATTTTATAAAAAATAAAAAATTTAATTATATAATTATAAAAAGTCGATTTAACTCAGATTTAAATTCCCAGAAATTTCTTACCGAATAAAATTAGCTTTAAGAGGATTTATAAGAATTAAATATCGATATAAGTAATTTAGATCCTAAGAAATATAAATTCAATAAAACTCAATAATCATAAAATTAATATTAAAGTATTTATCTAAAATAAAATCATTCATTTTCAAAAAATTTTCCCTAAAATTAACATAGAAGAACATTTTCTTAAAAAGATTCCAAAATTTAATATAAAAGTAATAAAAATATCAATACAAATGCAAAAACAATATATACTTTATAGTCAAGCCCAAGAGATTTTAGAATTGTAATTTTATTTTTAATTTAAACTTTTTTTTTATTTATTTTATTAAATTTCCACTTTTTATAATATAAAGTTTTCAACTTAAAATGTATAGTCTAAACATTTTAATTTTGACAATATACCCCTATTATTCCCCAAATAAAATAAATTAAATCAATATAATTCACAGACTTAAAAAATAAATAAAAATGAAGACTATTTAAAATTTAATAACTTTTTTGGTACCCATACTAAAACCACTGATAACTCATTTCAAATTGATTAGCAATAGGAAATTTCTAGTAGGATTTTACAAGGAAATAATAAAAATAAGATTAATAAATTAAGTATAATAGATTCAGTTATAGAAACATAAAATAAATATGATAAAACTTAGAAAGATCAAATTTAATTTTATATAAATAAAAAAAGTACTTTACCAAAAAAGTAAGTTACTACAAAATCCAGTAGGTACTTAACAACCATGTCTACTTAGCAAACACAAAGAAAAATAAGTAAAAATTTTAATAGCTATTATAAACAAACTAAATTAGTATTAATTAAGTTAAATTTTTTTTATTTAAATTAATAAGTTTTAATATAAAAGGTAATATATTAAGTATTATCCAAAAAGAGAAAGAATAAGAAAAATAAATAGAAGATTTTAAAAATTAAAAATTGAAAGAACAATATGAAGATTATATGGACTATTCTAATAATTATTAATAAACTTAATAAACATAGTCAAATTCTTCATTATAGTCGTTAGATAAAGGTATATATAAATTATTTTTAATAATAAAAAAATATTTAATAAGTTTTCTTTGTCAATTAAAAAAATGTTATTTAAATTTAAATAGAATAAAAACTTATTGTAAACATATTTGCGCCGGGTTCATAAAAAGTTGTCTTTAAATCAAATAAACTACAAGAATTTTTAGATTAAGCAAAAAAAAAAAACTTTAATACATAACCAAAAGATGAGTAAATTGATGGCTAAACTTTAGAAAAATAAAGCTCTATTTTTTAATCATTGAATGTCAAAAGTCAAGAGTAAAAAAAATAATAATAAGAAAAAGAGTAAAGCTCTTAAAAATAATTTTCGAATAAAAAATAAAATATAAGTTAAATGAAATCTAATTAAAAAAAAGATAATCAATAAAGTTCCACAAACATTTTAAATATTCCTGGAATTTAAGAGGATCAACAAAAATAATATTCAAAGTAGTAAATAGAGGTAAAAAATTTAATAAGAAGAATTTCTGTATAAGATAAAAGTTAATAAGAGAAACAGGAAAATTCTTAAGATTTATTATAACAGTAAAAATAAATAAATAACGAACAAATATAGTAAAATTAAAAAAGCTAAAATTTATTACTTCAAAGTTAGTAAAAAGATATTTCTAGTTAAAAATATAGCGATAAAAATTTTTAAGCTGCTATAAATATTTTAGCACCTCCTCCAGAAAATTAAATAATTTCAAAAACTGAAGAAAGCAATGAAAATGGAATTCCTAAAATATTAAATTCAATTCATAAAAACATATTAAGTTAAAATTTGATAGATGAAAAAAATAATTTAAAACCTAATTTACTCACGAATTTACTGAATAACTAAAAATAATTAGAATAAAAAGTAAAATCAAATAGTAAAAATTAACTGGAAAATAGCATATAATTGGTCAGTTAAAGCTAAAATCGGCAAATTAATTCACAATAGTCTTCTATATCTAATTTATCTAAATAATCGTTAGTTTCTTCACAAAAAAGTAATATTCAATTTATATAAATTTAGTTTTATAATTTATTTAATAATTTAGTGTTATATTTTATTTAATAATTCATTTAATGATTTAATATAAAAGGTCAAATAGGAAATAAAAATGATTAAATATAAGATTAAAATAAAAATTAATAAATACCATCATTATTATTATAACAAGGAGATCCAAGTAAAAAATAAGAAGAGATATAAGAAAAAAGTCAAAATTCGAAAAATAATTAATAATAAGACCCAGATTAGCTTATTGACAGATTAATTCGTGTAATTTCTGGAAAAAAATCAAATAAAATAACCTTTTAAACCAAGGAAAAACAACGATTATAAAATTCAACTTTTTTTAATTAAGAAGATTTCTAATAAAACTAATCTTAAAGCAAATAATCTAAAAGAATCAATTAGTTATAATTTTAATAAAATAACACAAATAAGCAGACGATTTAAGAATAAAAAAACAGCGCTAGAAATTGTAGTTCCTAAGAAAATGTAAATTAAAGCAGTATTCTTCCTAAAGAACTCAAAAAGTCTTTTTCTGATAGCAACTTAAACAAATCCTAAAAAATTTATTTCCCATCCCCAAAAATCAATCATTATAATTAAGATTTTGACAAAGAAATATAAAAAAAAATTTTAAAAAATATTACTGCTAAAAAAGTTCTTCGTAGAATAAGATTACAATAAACTAAGGAACAAAAAAGTAATTAAAATTTTATATAATTTAAAGGTCTTTTGAGCAAAGTAAGCTGAAAATACTAAAAAAAATAAGCGTCATTTTAACTTTCAATTTTTAAAAAATATTTAATTAAAACTTAACTTTTAATTTTAATTTTTAAAAAAGAAATTATTTATAATTTTTAACAGGAAACAGAAAAAAAAAATTTCTCCTTTAACAGTGCAACCTCTACGACCCCAAGGTTTTCGACATTTAATTCCCTTAAAAAAAGCTAAGAAAGCACATTTCTAGTCTAATTTCTGAAGACATCCCCCAACTAGCTTACTACAACGACCCAAAAAATCTAAATAAATAAAAAAAAAGCAAAAAAAAAAACAAAAAAAACAAAAATAAACAATAATAATTATTATAAAAATAATCTTCACAAAAAAAAAAAAAAACAACAAATTATTCTCTATCTGACTCTTATTTCGACTCTTCAGAATTCTCAGACGGCCAAGACTCTTATAAGCACTCTTCTTCGAATTCTTTTTCAAATAATTCTATTTTATCGAAATCTGATTTAACTCCTTCTATTGACTCCGACGATTAATTGACAATTACTAGTAGTTAATCTTTTGACGAAAATGAAGATGATGATTTTATTTTTGAATTATTAGAATAGTAACTTGGAGAATATTATAAAGATTTTGTTAATGCTACTTATGAATCTAAATTTGAAGCTGCTGAAAATAAAGAGTAGTAAAGTAACCCCACCACTTTTAGAAACTAAATTAATTCTGTAAATAATTCCATCAATTTCGCAAGAGAAAATCTTAATCTTAAAAGTTTTTAACAAATTTAGTAAAATTTAGTTTTTAATAATAATAACTAAAATTAAGAAAATAGTTAAGTATAAGAAAATGTTTCTCCTACTAAAAAATTAAATAGAAGTAGTATATTATAAGGCATTCATACTGAATTTGAAAAGTAATTGGCTTAATTAAATAAAGAAAAATAAGAAAGTGAAAAATTGATACTTTAAAAATAAATTTCTTAACAAGCTTAAAGCAAAGAAAATCAAGAACTATCTTAAAATATAGAAAATTAAAGCAAATCAAATTTATACCCAAATTTAAAGACTGATAATTAGAATAATAATATAAAATAGCAAAATTGGAAATTTTTTAAACCTAGAAAAGGTATTTGTATATTCGTATAATCGGTTAATCGACTAAAATTAACTAATTTTGGCTCAAAATTATAAAAAATAATTTCTAAAAAAAATTAAGATAATAATGACAAAATATCTAATTTCGATGAAATTCAAAATGAAAGCGAAAATTCCTAAAATTACTCGCAAGCTTTATCCAATTAACAATAAGAAGAAATTATAAATTAAGAACAGGAAAATGGTATTACAGAAAATTAAAAAGATGCATTTGACAACAAATAAACTACAAATGTTTACCCGCCTATTAATATTTAGTAATTTTTAAAATTTTTAATAATTCTCAAAATTTTATTATAATTTTAGAATTTTTGTTATTTTTCATAATTTTAGAATTTTTGTTATTTTTCATAATTTTAGAATTTTATTATAATTTTTTCATCATTTCTAAATTTTTTTATAATTTTTTCAGATAAACTATAATTTTTATTTTCTATTAAATAGGATAATTAAAAATAAAATTAAAATAATTATATATATATAATTTTTTAATTAGAATCAAAAGCAGCTCTCCTAACTAAACTCTAGCCCGAAAACAGTCATCGCTAGACAACCAAAGTATTTTAAAAAAAAGCTACAGTTTCAGCAGGTCAAACCTAGAGTCAGAAGAAAGTTATCTTGATAATTTCTCGATAATTTAGCCCTTTAGTCAGCAAGGAAATTTGCCCTACAACATTTCCTACGCTAACAATTTAAAAAACGAGCAAAAATAAAATTTCCAAAAATCTTAAGGCGCAAATAATAACCAAGGAACTTTGACCCCGCAAGTAAGAGGAAATACAAACAGACTGAACGTCAATTACAGAAATTCAGTTTAGTCTTAGCAAATCCAAAATTAGCCGTAAATTTCGAATTTTTTAAAAGTAGACAACTCTAATATAAATAATACTTCGATAAATTAACATTATTTAAGCGTAAATAATAGCTAAAATTAAAATTTAAACCAAAATATGAATAGCTTTTCTTTGGCGCCGAACGATAAAAATAGACACGGAAGTGTTATGCATGGAATTTCGAGCAATACTTCTATTAATAGCTCATTTGTTGGCTTTTAACAGTAAATGGCAATGAAAAGAAGACAGTCCAATATAAAACATGGGCTTCCTGAAAGTTTAACTACTTCATTTTTCGATAATAATAATAATTCAAGTTTCAGAACTAAAAGAAATTCGGTTTTAAATGTCCTGGATAATAAAAATAGTGCTATGTATAAAATAATACAGCAAAAATAGAATTAAAAAAAATCACATAAAATGGAAAAAAAATAAAGACTTTAAAGTAAATTTGCTGCAACTTAGTAAAATTAAAAGAAGAAATTAAGCTTTTTCGTGGCAGCTCTATTTCTAATGTGGATTTAGAGACAAAAAAAAAGATTTAAAGAAAATAATTCTAAAAGAATTTAACTCAAAAATATCAAAGCTGTCTCTATCTTAAATTTAAAAATAAATTCAAATACATTAAATCCCACTCAAATTAGAGTAAAATTATTATATAAAAATTAACTTTTATATTTTTAATATAAATACAAGTATTTGTAATAAGATTAGTGTTATTTTTATAAAAAATGAAATAAATTTAATATTTAAATATCTTAACTAGATTTTCGAACACACAGTAATAGAGGAAAATCCATTTGTTGTAGGTTTGGCTTAATGGTACATAAAGAAACTAAAAAAATTATAAAAAAGGTCTACTATAAAAAAAAAATAAGCTGCTGAAAATCTCTTAAAAACCTAAGAAGAATGCTTTGAAGACGATGTAAAAGCTTAAATTTAAAAATTTAAAAAAACCTAACTGGAAAACCAAGATCCGGCCTTATAAAGACAAACCAAAATGCTTAAGCCAATTCTCGAACAGACAGCCCGAAGCAAAGATTAAAGCATGCATAACTAGCAACAAGACGTATTTATCCAAGAATTCCGATAAATCCAAATCCAAGAAAAAAAAAGCAATCAAAAAATAATTTCCAACAACTTGATAAAAAATAGCAGTAAACAAGAATCAATAATGCAAAATAGCAGCAATAATAATAACAATAAAAATAATAATAATAGTAATAATAATTTTTTTGCATCAGAAAACGAAGACTTACTAGATTCAGAGTCTTCTTAACAGTCTTAATTAAGTATTTCTTTGTCTTCTTCTTCCAATTCGGACTCTTCTTCGTAAATAAGTGAAGAAAAAGAGTTCGGAAAATCGAGAGATTAAAATAGTAGTAAGTCTTTTTCGGCTGCGAATATTAGTTAATAATCTATATCTATGAGAAAATAACCTTCTAAAAAAAGTTTGGGCAATTAATTGACTGAATTTTATACGCCGAGAACTAATACCTTTTTGGATATTTAAAAAAAAAAATCCAGCGAAATAAAATATTCTATTAAATTATAGAGACAGTCCACTTCTTAACAACATATGCTTAATTCTTTTTATAAAAGAGATACTAGAATGTCTGTTCAAAACTCTTCTTTAATTAAGTAATATGAATCTGCCAAAAGAAAAAAACAAAAAAAATAATAAATTAAATTCGCAGAAAATATTGTAGCCTTGAAAACAGAAGGCTATATTTTTTAACTCTATTTTCCCTCTTTTTAATTTTAGTAAAAAAAAAAACAAAAAATATACTAATTTATTAATTAATTTATTATATTATCATATTTATTTTTAAAATTAGGTAATTTTTATACGGACAACTCCACTCCTGGCGTATCAATTACATGAGAATCGAAGAATTAAATAAAAATTAGTATATAGTAAATTACGGAGGCGAAGATTTTTAATTTCCGGCCAAATCTAGATAGCATTTACATTCCAATAAAAAATATTTAGAATTACTTTAGAAAAAAACACTTAGTATGAAAGAAATAAATCAAAAATAAAAAATAAAATACGCTTTTGCACTTGATATCACCGACAATTACCAACATATAATTATAAATTTAGACGAAAATTTTATGAATAATTTAAACCCCACAGATATACCTGAATTCAATAAGGCAGAGTAAGAATAGGGAATAATTTAGTTTTAAACTATATGGCCTTTTATTTATCTTGCTTTTTATAAATACCTAGTAATTTTATAATTTATTAAAATAAATAAATAAATTAATAATTTTTAGTTTTAAAATTAAAAAACTAAAAACTATTTTAGGAGTAAAATGTAAGCTTCATTTTAGAAGATTCCCCTGAAAGTAATTATAAAATCGAAAATTTGTACCAAAATATGGGATTTTTAGTCGAAAATGTCGAGCAAATTAAAAAATAATTAACAAGTATCGATGTTTTGTATATGGGAAAGCTTTAAAAACTGTTATCTAATTTAACAAAATATTCTTATCAATACGAAAGAAAAATTACAGGAAGAATAATTGTGTAAATTTTTTTTTTAATTTAAATAAATTTATTTATAAATTAATAATTTTTAAAATTATAAATAATATTTTTGGTATTATAGGAAGGCTAAAAGGGAAATTTTCAGCGATATTGCTATAAACTACATAAAATATACATAAAGAGTGTATACAAAAAGAATGTAAATTTAAATTCCTGTTTATAATTATTAAAATGGCTTTATAGATGAATCTAGTTTATATAACAAAGTCGTAGAACAAGCCTAAAAAGACCACTTTGAAATAATGAAAAAAATAAACCCTGTTTTAATTGAAAAACTAGAAGATATTTGGAATAAAACTTTTATTTTATTTACTTTTTTAAAAAAATCCACAGGGGGTCTTTTTTATCTTGTTACCGTAAGATTAGTTTTTTTAGGGAAATTTGAACAAATAAAACATTAACTTATTGATATTGACGGATAAATTAATATAAGGTATTTTCATATTATCATGAATGGAAAAAGACTTATTTACGACCTTTAGTTATTTCCAATTGAGGTAAAAATTAGTACGCTTTCCGAATTTATAGATCATAAAAAATTAATTAAAGAGTTGAATCGATTTATACTCTTTGGAAAAACACGATCTTCTTGGGGACTAGAAATTATAGAATTTTTTAAATAAAGACTTGGTGGTAAAATTTGCAAACTTAAAATTAAAATTAAAAATTATTTAATTCAAATAAAGAAATTAAATTTTTTCTTCATTTATGTATTTTTTTTTAATTTTTTTTTTAAGTAACTATTTCGGAAATGCACAACGATAAAGTAAAAGTGTAAAAATTCTACTTTAAACATAAAGGATACGATGAAAAAAAAAGAAAACTAATAATTTCGAAAGGACAAACGAAAACGAGAAAAGAAGACAATGTTTTAAGACACCATTTCAAAAACCTCTATAAGCCTCACGAAGAACACGAAAAAGATATGGCAAAAATTTTAATGTTTTAAGATTAATTTCACAATGTTTGGAACCATTTTAGGCCTAATAATTACTAAGTTGATTTTTAATTTAACCTTATGAAAATGGAAGAAAAAGATGATGAAATTGTCGAAAATTTGAGAAAAAAATAACTTAAACCGATTGTAGGCTAACCAAATTTGGAAAATACAGACATAACTTTAAAAAATTTTAATTTGCCAGAAGGTTACCAATAAAAAAGTAAATCAATAACTTTCATAATATATTATTTAAATATTCTAGATTTTAAATTAAATATTAATATAAAAATTATTAGCTTAAGAATTCTTTTTCAAAGAACTTTTAAAGTTAAAAAGTCTAATTTTTTTCTAAGATTCCAAATACTTTAATACTAAGCTGTAAATTTAGCTAATATATAAAAATGATACCCTATATTTAAAAGTAAGAGATGTTTTCAAAGCGTAAACTTTCTAATTTATAATTTTTTTTTTTTAATTTAAAATTTTTATGTTATATAATTTTTTAGCATCGACAATTATACAGAAATATAGAAGGAAAAATATCATTTATTTTATTATATAATTAAAATTTTGGCAGAAAATAATTTTAAATCGAATGAAAATGCTTAAAAATGCTCGAAATACTAGTTACATTATCTTACGAAATTCTTACTTTAGATGTTACACACAAAAAAAAAGGTAAATTATTAAAATTATTAAAAAAAATCTATAATTTATAAATTTGAAAACATTAATTTTTTTAAAAATTTTTATTTTTTTCTTTTATCATTAAAGTTTACTTTGGGAAACAAAGTAATGAACAGCAAAAATTTAAACTAACATTTAGGAAACAAACCCTTACTTTTCGATTCTTCTGACTCTATGAAAGAACATTTAATAAGAAATTCTAAAGCCCTACTAGAATATTACACTAAAACAAAAACTTTTATGGCTATGAAAATAAAAGAACTTGGATACGTTTTTATCACAATAAGAGTTTTTGTAACTAAAAAAGAAGATTTAACTCCTAATTATCCATTTTTATTCCAGGTCAATATTTAACCCTTAGACTGCAAAATGTAAAAAAATTTAGATATATTATTGTATAAATTACTTTTTCATTTATTTAAATTAATTATAATTCTTTTTAATAAAAATAAATATTAATTATATATTAATATAATATCTTTATATTTTTTATAGATAAACTTGGAAATTTCTGCTTGGTTACATTGACTTAGAAAGAATTAATAAAAACTATTAACTGAAATTGAAAAACAATTTTTCGATAATTTAAGTTCAATAAATTGTTAAATTTCTTTTGCAAAGGTGTATGGTTCGAAGATAATATTTATATAGGTCAATTATTTTCCCTTCAGATTTGCTATATCAATAAATTGATGTTAATTCCGTTTCATCTATTTCGAATTAATATTTATCAAATCGAGAAGGCGTTGATAAAAGAAGAGTTGAAGGTTTAAATAAAATGCTGAAATAAAAAAAAAATTAGGAATCTATATAAAATCTTGGCAATATGGAAAACAGGGAAAATATTTTAAATTATACAAATTAACAGAAAAAATAAGAGTAACAAGAATAAAATAAAAAGCAGGCCGTTAAAACATAAGAGGCAAATTTTATGCAGGAGTGGAAATAAAAAATTTCCAATTTAAAATTCTATAAAAATAATTTTATAAATCACAATTTCGATAAAAAAACCAGTAAAACTATGTTTGATCCCTTCGTTTTAAGATACAGAATTATACTATAAATGACAAAAAAAATGAATGACCAATTTTGTATTATTACAGTTTAAAAAGACATATTATTAGACCAGTTTGAAATTAACATATATATTCCAAAAAGTGGCAGAAATCTTTCCACAATTTTTAACAAAAAAACTTTAATGTAATTAAATCCTGATTTTTTAGAGGGAAAAATTTCAAGCAAATTAGAGTTTTTTTTTGACAATAAAAATATGTCTAGTTTTAAATCATATTTGCAATTTTGCAAAAGAATGAATATTTAAAATATAGATGATATAGAGACTGTAACAAATGTGGCATCAAATAACAATTAAGATCAAACTGCGGCTCTAAAATTTTTTAGAAAAAAAATTAGACATGTTCTTTTATTCAAAAAACTAAATTTAAAAAATATGCTTGACAAATATAGAATATCGATAAAATAAAATTATATACAGCCTAAGTAAATATATATTTAAAAAATGTGTATTAATTTATTTATTTAATCATTAATATTTTTTACATTAAATATTTAAATATTATATAATTTACTTAGATTATTGATTTAAACCTTTTTATCTGGAAAAGTAAGAAAAAATAAAAAAGTTTAAAAATTATTACAAATTTCAGAATTTATGGATAAATAATATAAAGAAAGAGCCATTTCGAGATGGGGATCACACTTAGTAAGGTTTATAGAACTCAAAATTTGGGATAGTTTTATTGAGTCTTGTGAATTTGTGCCAGATGACACACACCAATTTATTAGTTTATCTATTGGTAAACTAAAAAAAATAATTTATTTTTTGTTAAATTATTTTTCTATAAATATAAGATAAAAACATTTTAACAAGATATTAATATATAATTTTTATAGGAAATATAAAATATAATATAAAAGAAAGAATGTTCAGTCAATATGTAGCAATAGACTAATAAAATGATATGTTTGTCGATATTTCAATAGATTTTATTTAATGCATGCACCTCGGAACTCATCTAATAGGCATGTCATAAGAAAATAATTAAATCAATATGAATTTAAAAAGTTTTAAAAAAAATTTACTAAATTTCTACTTTATTCCTATAGAATTCATAAAATATTCAAATACTTCTTATTTCACTTTTTCTTTGGAAATCCTTTCTCTTTAAAAAGCAGAAATTTAATACCACTCTATTGGTGTAAGAGAAATGATAAATTTATTTATTGCAGAAGGCTTTTATAAATACCAATCTAATTATGTTAATTCTAGATTAAGTTATAATGATATAAAAACAATATGTTAATATTTGGTTTTCAAGTTAAAATACACGAATTTTAAAGACATGATGGATAAATAACAAACCATTAAAATAATGTCAATACTCAATTAAACTTTAGATTAAATTGCAGCTAATGAAGAAACCAAAAATTAGTACAGGTTTTCAAGAAAAAGACAAGTTAAAGCTCCAGGAAATGAAATTTATTAGCATTAAATAATTTTAGACATAAAAGAAAAAATTTTTGTAAGGTGCTATTTTTATACTAAAGATTAAAGATTTTATTTTAAAATTTTCTAATAAAAAATTAAATAAAATAAGAAAAAAAATAAATCAAAGTAATAACAATTAACTAATGAAAATGAATAAAAATCCCAAAATTCAACATAAGAGGAAAAACAAGAATAAGAAGAATAAAAATAAAATGAAAGTCAAAATTAAAATTTATAAGAATAAGATTAAGATAAATATATAAATAATGATGATTAAATAATAAAAGATAGTTAATAAAGCTAAAATTAAAGTTTAATTTAAGAGGAAATTTAGCCTCAGCCCGAACCTATTTCTAGAACTTTAAATTAACTTTCTGATTAATATTCTATTCTACTTATATTATTCAAAGGTGAGTAGTACGAATAATTAATAACCTAAGCGTGTGAATTAGTTCAAGATGAGTTAAAAAACTATTATTAATAATTTAAATTAGATCTTGAAATAAAAAAAGAAAATGAACTTAAAAGAAAATAATTAGAATAATTAAGACAGTACCATGAAGCTCAGAAAAAATTACAAGAACAGGAAAAAGAATTGTAATAGCAGTAGTTATTATAAGATTAAATCTCATAAAATAACAATAATAATAATAATCAAATTTAAAAAAAAGAAAAAATCAAAAGTGAAGCAAATTCCAAATCAAGAAGACAATCTTTAACTTTAGATTAACTTATATAACCTAAAAATTTTAAAACAAGTTTCAATAATAATCAGTTAAATATTTTAAATACATAAAGTAATAGATCAGCGTCTTTTTTGCTAAATCCTTAATTTTAGTAAAATAACAATAATTCATAAAATAGCACAAATAGAGAAAATTAATAAATTTAACACCATTTTGCTTCTTTGTTAGTAGTGCCAAAAAATGATAAGTAAATTTTTTTAATATTTATATTTAAACTTTTATATTATTTTCAATTTAAATATATTTTAATTTTTAAAAAGTAAATTAAGGTCTCCTTCCCTCAATATACCTAGAATAACTTAGTCCTAAAACTTTTAAAATTAGTTAGATCAAAATGAAAAATAAATTTAGCAAACTCATATTTAGAATAAGTAATAAAAATACAAAAATTAGGATTTAGGCTAAAAGTAAAATTAGGCTGATTATCTAGCAAAATCTAAAAAATAAAAACAAAGAAAGCACAATTAAAAAAAATACACTCACTAGACTAGTGCAAATTTAAATTAAGTTCAAGAGAAACTGGCCTATAGTTATTAAACAAAAGTCAAATCTCCAAGTCTTTAAGACTCTAAAAAAAAAGAATCTGTATTTTAAACCAGAATTAGCAATAAAAGTAGGACAAATTTTTCAGAAAATTCCCATAAAAGTGCAAGTCAAGAAAATAGAGTAAATTCCATAAAGATATAAAAATCTTCTGATTAAGATTAATACAAAATTAATAAAAAGTAGTCATATCAAGAATTTTTTAAAAGAAAAACAGGTGCAAACAAAAAAACTCAAGAAATTTAAACTAATAATATGCTAAACACAGCCATAAGATTGGCAAATTAAAATAAGTTGTATTAAAGTCATCAAAATAAATAAAATATTGATATTAATAATAATTAATAAGAGTAAAATTTGGTAAATATTAACAATATTCCTTAAGAATTATAACAAAGTCCTAAATAAAAAAAAAGCAAATAATAATAAACTTAAGGATTTTCTGAATATTAATAAAATAAATAGTCCTTAAATTATCAATAAAATTTTTCCTAAAATAAATAAAAAACAGAAGGAAATTATAATGAAATTTAGAATAGTCAATAGAAAAATAGTCAACAAAAGTAAATTTAATAATAAAATTAAAAATCAATAAAAATTACTGACTTATTGCAATTAAAAAATATAAAGAAAAAAAATTAATAAAATTTACAAAATCACTGATGTATATTTTAATTATTATATAATTTAATACTTAATATAAATTTTTTCATTAATTATTTTCTTTTTCTTTAAATTAATATTATAATATTTAAATTATTATTTTTATAAATTTAAAAATTTCTTTTAATATATTATTATTAGAATAAAAATAAATGAATAGAATTTTTTAATCACCTCAAATTAATTTTTTAAAATTTTATCATAGTAACTAAATTTTAATTTTACACTATAACAAAACAATAAAAAATAAAATAATTAATTTTCAGTAATTTTAAAATTTTCTAAAGTACACAAATATATGATAAATAAAACTTATAAATAATTTACAATTTTAAGATAAAGTATTTATTCATTTTGTATAATGAATGATATAGAGAGTTCATTAAAATAATTTTAACATAAAATTGAGCAACCTAAATTGGATAAATAAATTTAGTAAAGGTAAAACTATTAATTTATTAAAAATCTTTATAAAAAATTTATATTTTATTCATTATTTAATAAAAGTCCAATAGCAATATTCAACTAAGAATAAAAGCGTTTATAAGAATAAAATTTAAATCAAATATAAGAACATTATAGAATATAGGATAAAGAAGTGGTTACTTATTCTGTAAAATAGTAAAAAAATGCAATTATATAAGGTAAAGAAATATATAGAAAACTGGCAAATACATAACCTGATTAGCTTTAAAAATGGTAACTAATTATTTGATACATTAAAATTAATATCAAAAGAAAAAAAATAATAAAAATTATAAAATAAATTTTATAATTAGTTAATTAGCTATAATTTTTTTAAATAAATTGTTATTTACAAGGCTAGATTAAAACTAAAAAAAGGGAAAAGTTAATGAAACAGCAAATTTACTTAGTTATATTAGAAAAACAGGCAAGAGTAGTACATTTTAAACAAGTTTATATAAAGATAGCTTTGAATAAATTACAAAAAATTTAAATTAATTAAATTCTGTATAAATTAGTGCGTTCTCATTTAACATGATGCGAATGAAACACTAAGGTAATTAAGAGTGGACTTATTTAGCACACTATATAATTTAAAATCCTCTTGTTTATTCTCTAAGAGAATTAGCTACAATAATATTTAGTTTTTCCTATATTTCTATGAAAAGTCAAGAATCTTCTTATTTTTCATTTTATAGAACTTTAGAAACTACATTAGCTTTAAAAATGGCAGTAAAATATTTTTAATTTTATAAAATAATATTTAAAAATAGGATATTAATAATCATATTTTGAATTTATTAAAATAGAACAGCGACGATATAAATGGCAAAGACCTTTCTTAAATTTTAATGGGATATACAAAAAGTTAAGCGATAAGTAGAGAGTTTTTATATGTTATAGAATAAGTCACCATATAAAATTTTGATAAACTTAAACCAAGGGAAATGGCCGAAATATTATATACCTTATCAAATAAAAAAAATAACTATTACTCACACCATTTGTGCGAAAAAATTCTTAATTATTTTTAAAAATATAGCGAAAAATTTAAAGTACAAGAAATTGTTCATCTTTTAACAGCTTTATTTAACTCATAAAATATTTATTTAGAATAAAAAAATGAATAAGTTTAAGTTTCTATAAAAAAAGAGGAAATTTCAAATTAATAAAAACATGATTAAAAAGATAAATAACAGGATAACTAATAAAATAATAATGAAAAATAACTTATGCTAGATAACAATATATATTTAAATTATGAGGTTTTACAAAAATTTAATAAAGCCTTTATATTAAGAGGTGATAATTGTAATATTCTAGATGTTTCCGAAATTTCTCATGTTTTTTTTTCTTTACAATACGTTCCTGATGATTTTATTTAACTTATTCGATAGCAATACAAAGATTTAAAAAAAACTATAGACCCAGTATTTTTAATCAAATTTTTGACCAATTGTGATATATTATTAAATAATGAACTTTTACCTCATAGATTTTTCAAAGAACTTATGAAAACACTAGCCCTTTTGGTCGACTAAAAGTAAATAACTTACAAATAAGAAAAAGAATTAAAAAATATGGCCTTAAATATAAATCATGTTCATTTCAGACAATTATTTTTAAATACATTGAAGGGCTAAGTGCCAACAATATATTAGTAAATGGAGAAAAAAAGAGAAGAAGAGTTGAATTTATAAAAATTAAAAAAAATTAAATAAAAAACAAAATATGCTATATTTTAAACATAAAAGGATAAAGGAGAAAAAAATCCTTAATTTAATACTAAAAAAAAAGCCAACAAAAATAATGTTTCGCCCACTCCTGATTTAAATAGCAATATAATATGATTATTATTTAATATAATTATTATAAATATTCTAAATCATTAAAAAATAAATTAAATATTTTATAATTATTTTTAGTAAATAAAAAATTTACACAAACTGTGTGAATAATATTGTATATTATAATTCCTTTTATATTAATTACTTTCATAGTAAATTTTTTCACTTTATGAAAAAATTTATGAATAATTTGTATCAAAGTATATCGTTCATTTCTTAAATTAAATATTTTTTGATTATATTTAATCATAAATAAATAAATTTAAAATAAAAAAAAAAAATTTTTTTTGAAAGTTTGAATTTAAAATGAGTTTATTTGTTGGAAATATTTCAAAGTATGTAGATAGAGATTAATTTTAAAGAGATTTTGAATAATATGGTAGATGCAAAATCGATATAATAGTAAATATGCTTTACACTTATAAAATTTTTTATTTTTACTACAAATATTTTTATTTTATTGAATATTAATTAATTTATTATACTAACATTTTATCAGAATAGATATGGATTTGTAATATATGATAAAGAAAGAGATGGTGAATTAGGTATAATTTATAAAAAAGTTTATTCTAAAAGTTAATTGATTTATAAATAAATTTATTTTCACATACTTAGCTAGAAAAGAATTGAATGATAAAGATTATGGAGGTAAATAAGCATAGAATTTAATTTTGAATATAAATATAATTTAAAATCATTGAAATTATAAATTTTTTGGTAAAATGTTCTTATTTTTTTTAATTTTTAGGTTTGAAAATCAATATAGAGTAAGTTATAATTATATATATTATAATAGCATGCGTCTAGATAATAATTTTAAAGTTTTTTTTTTTTTATCAAATAATTTTGGAATTAATTCTAAGCAATTACAAACTTAAAATCTAGAAAAATAATTTTAGTTAATTGTATATAATATTAATTATTTGTAAAAAAAGATGGAGCAAAGCTTCTGGTAGAGCAAGAGAAAACCCATAAAGTAGTAGATCAAGGTACATAACATAATAATTTTTAATAACTTTATTAAGGGAATAATTATCATTTCCTAATATTTTAATATTAAGTTTTCTTAATTTTTAAATGAGTTAAAAATGGGTAAATAATTGTAGTTCCTAAAATACTTTTTAAATTAACATAAAAATTAAACCACCACCTTGAACCTATAAATTATCTTCAATTTATGGTCAAATCTGTTTGACAAATTAAAATTAACATACTAAAATTCTAAAACCTATTTCCTAAATTTTTGTCTTTTTCACCTCTTTTATAATAAAAATTAACTTAATAATTTAACTTTGAAATTATCAGTATAGTAAATTATATGCAATGGAATATTAAAAATGTTTTACTAATTTTTACTAATAATTAATTTTGCCTAAAAACTAAATTTCCTTTATGATTTGGAGCAATTTAATGTGTTTTAAAATATTTTTAAAATAGATATGACAGATATGATAGATATGATAGGAGAGGCTATAGAAGTCATAGATATAGGTCATATAGTAGAAGTCCTAGAAAAAGTAAAAGTAGAAGGTAAACATATAAGATAATATAAATAAAATTTAATAAAATTAAATATATTTAAGAAAATCAGATAAAAGAAGAAAAAGATCCAGATCTTCATCATCTTCATCTTCATCATCTTAATCCTCATCATAATCTTCTAGTAGAAGTAGATCAAGATCCAATTCAATTAAAAAACATAAATCAAAATCTAAAAAAAATAGAAGTCATAGGAGAAATGATTCTATGAGTAGAAGTAAAAGTCTCAGTCCTAAAAAAAGTGAAGAAAAAAGTAGAAGCAGAAGTGACAGTAGAAATTCAAGTTAAGATAGAAAAAAAAAAAAATCCAAATCAAGAAAAGACAGACATAAAAAGAAAAGACATTCTAAAAAACACAGATCTAAAAAAAGATCATCTTCGAGAAGAAAAAGTAGAAAACATAGATCTAGTAAAAAAAATGATTCTCATTCTTCAGAAAGAAAGAGCTAGTAAAAGATACTATTATAAAAAAAAATTTTATTATAAATTTAAACAATTAAAGTAATGTAATATATTTAATATAAAATAGATCTACCTCAAGGTCTAAATCTAGATCAAATTCAGAAAGAAAATTATCAAAATCAAGATCGAAATCTAGAACAAGATCGATATCCAAGTCTAATTCTAAATAAATTTCAAAAGTATCAAAATCTAGATCTAGTTCTAGGTCAAAATCAAACTCTATTTAAAAAAATAATAGAAGTTAAAGTAATTGATTATTTGTCAAAAAAATAATATATTAATTTATTAAATGGTAAAGCTATTTAAATCATAATAATAAAAAAAAATATAATTTAAAATATAAATAAAAAAAAAGTAATATTTTTAATTAAATATAAAATTTGTAGTATTTCAAATATTTAATTATTTATTATATATTAATAATACTCAGTTAATAAAGTACCCAAGCTATTTTTTCTTAACAATATTAATTTATTAAAATAAAAATAATTTAAATATTAAGGTTCAATAATTTTAGTGTTTTGGAATTAATTTAAAATCTATTGCTTAAAAATTTTATATTATTTTTTATAATTATATAATTAAAAAAGGCCGTTCCCAACTTATTTTTATTAACTCATAAATTTAATTAACATACACAATAGAATATTGTTTACTTATTTAAATAGAATTAATTGTATTGTTAAATTCTTATAAATAGATTTTTAAATTTTTTCTAATAATAAAATATTATACTAATTTTTTATTTTTGCATTCTCGGATTGAAATTTATCAAAAAATGCTGTTTTATATTTTTTTTTTTTTTTTTTTTCAAATAAATTCAAGTTTCTGAAGAAAATAAATTTTGTAGAAGTAGAACCAAGTGTTAAATTATTCATATATATTAATACATCATATCAAAATATTGACTGAAATTGAATTTTATATTTTATGTATTTTTATTAGTACAATAATCTTATTCAGAATTTTTATGTTTTAAACTTCTATATCATTAAAAAATATAATGATTCATTTTTTATGTTAATTATAATAAAAACATTTTATTATTATTATGAAATTAAAATAAAAAATAAAAATTAACTATAAATAAAAAAAAATACAAAAAAAAAAAAAAAAAATTAAAAATTCCGCTTAACTTATATCAAAATAAAACATATATAGAAATTTTAAAGATTATAATAATTAATAATGAAACAATAGAATTTAGAAATTTAGTTAGGTGAACTAGATTATGATAAATAAAATGATTCTAATATAGAAAATGGCATTGCTTCAATGAGAACTTAAGAATTTAGTCATGATACAACTAAAGAATAATAAGGATAAAAGAAAAAAAAATATTCTTCTAAAAAAGATGCTACTATAAATTTATTTAAAGGATATATAGGTATTAAAATATATGTACAATTCTAAATATTAGCATATTTTATAAACTAAAAATTTAAACGTTAATTTTTCATAAATAAAACAAATTATTTTATGAAAATAATAAAAGATTTTGTAGCGCTTATAAAACGATTTTACTTTACGAATTTAATAAAAAAATGTTGATATATTACAAATTAAATTATTTAGATATATAATAATAAATTTTATATCATTTAGTTCTTTTAATCTAGCAAAAATAGTGATAAATAATAACTTAAAACTAATAAATTGTTTCTACTTTTTTTGCAAAATATATATAATTCATAAAATTAAATTTATTTATTAAAAGCATTTCAAAATTTTTCTTTTTTTCGCATATATTATGATTTTTTTAAAACATTAAAATATTTTGATTTTTTTTATAATTTGATATGCTTTTGATGGCTTATTTTATATAATATTATACCAATAATTTATTTATTATAAATGTAGGAAGTGGTATTTTAGCGTTGCCATTTGCTTTTGACCAAGTAGGATATGTATTAGGAACGATATGTTTTATATTAGTTGCTATAGCTATTTATTATACAATGACTTTAATATTTTAGGTTGCTGATAAAAACACTAAAAAAGGTGAAAAAAATAACTGTTTTATACCATAATTTTATATAAAAAAAAATTATTGAAAAAAAAAATAACCATAAAATATAACTTATTTTAAAAATATAATTATATATATGTTTTAAAAATTTAAAAATAAAAGGAATGGGATACCCAGAATTAGCTGAACAATTATTAGGTGCTAAGGGAGTTTTAACTGTAAAAGTTATGCTTTGTTTATTTTAAATTGGTTGCTGTGTAAGTTATGTGATATTTTTCTTAAAATTTTTTGAATATGCTTTTTAAACTGCTGGAAATAAAATGGACGATTTAATCTATTTATTTATCGCATTATGTATTATTTTGCCACTGTCATTAATTAACGATGTATCTTTTTTTAAAAGAACAAGTATAATTGGAAATGCTTTTGTTATAGGAACATTAATTTTAATATACGTTCATAATTTAAATGAAATTTTTAATGGTGGAGATTAAATTGATGAAAATTCCTAAGATTTGTTTTCTTTTCTATAAATTCCAATGATTATTGGAACATCAATTTATTCATTTGAAGCAATTGGACTTGTTTTTTCTATAAGAAATTCCTTAAGAGACCCTACAGAATTTAAATCTATATTTAGAAACGTAAATATATTTGTTTGTGTATTATATATTTCATTCGCTATTTGCGGAGTTGTTGCATTAGGAAATCAAATGGAAGAAATTATTTTATTTTCTATGCCAAGAAGGTAATTAATTTTTAAATTTTTTAAATTTTATTTATAATAAAAATTTTTTTTTGAAGATTTTATGTTCAAATGTTTTAAATATTATATGCAATTGCTCTTATATTATCATATCCCTTGTAATTGTTACCATCTTATTAAATTATGGAGGCTAGCTCAAGTATTAAAAATTACATAAAAAGAGACACTTAAAATTGGAAATTAAGAAGATTTTTCTTTAGATGTCTTATCACAGTATTTATATGTATTTCCGCCTTTGTGATCCCAAGATTTGCTGTGTTCCTTAATTTAATTGGTTCTATAGCAGGAACATGTTTACAATTTATATTCCCTATATTAATGTATAACAGAGTTTATGAACACGAAATGACAAAATAAACAAGATTCATAAATAAATTTGTGCTAATATTTGGTTCGTTTGGAGGATTTTGTGGATTTGCTTATTCAGTCTATGAATTAGTTAATCCTGCAGGGGAAGATTGAAAATTAATATTATATATTAAAGAATATAGAATTAAAATATAAATTTATATTTTTTTTAATTTATATTCGTAGTTATTTAATTCTAATTATTATAATTGATTATATGTCTGCCATATAATGTAAAGTGTTTTATTAATTGCTATTATATATTTTAATTGTAAAATTTTTAAAATGCTTTATAGAACGTATCAATATGTGTAGTATCTCCTTTAAAAATTAAATTATTATAGGTAATTATAAAAAAGAAAATGAAATTATAATAATATGTTCAATTTCTTGAATTTTAATCTATTCTAGCACATGTATCTTCTAATAATTTTACTAAAGAATCATTGGTAGCCTCTCTTTCTTTCTTTTCAGAAGTTAATTCATTTGATAATTTACCATGAATTTCTTCTATCATTCTAAAAATTTTAGTTTGCATTTCTTCTCTAACCTTTAATAAAATGTAATTAAAAAATTATTAAATATAATTAAAATATTATAAATTATTTACTTTTTTTTCGGTTTATAAATGTTCATTAAATTAATTAAGTTCATTTTCAATTTCTTCAGTTAATTAAGTAGTACTTTCTTCTCTAATTTAAATAGTTTTTTAAATTTAAAAATAAATGATATAAACTAATTTTTAAGTTATCTTACCTTTTTCTTCTTTCTAATTCAATATTTTCTCTAATTTCGTTGATATTTTCGGCAACTTCTTTCATTCTAGAATCAGTAGATTCTTCATATTATCTGTTGTTTTTTCCAACTTATATTGAAATATTGTAAAACTTTTCATCAACTTATTTTTATAAATTATTTTCAATGGATTTTTTTGCCTATTAAAAATTGATATTAAACACTTATAATGGATTTAATGACTTTTTTTATTTATTAATTATTACATTTCTTTCTTCCTCTAAAGCAGTTATTAAAGCATCTTCCAATTATTTTAATTCTCTTGATTTTCTTTCATCGTAAGACTGAATTTTAAATAAATTTTAAATATTTTTATATCATAAAAATTATATAAATTTTAGTTTTTTACTTCCAAATTATTTTTTTCTTCATCTAAAGCTTCTTAAAGTTTAATTACTTAGTCTTTTAATACCTAATAAAAAAGATCGTTAAAAAAGTATATTAATAAATTTTGTTTATTAAGTATACTTTAAATTTAGTTTCATCATCTGGTCTTTCTTTATTTATTCTCTCTTCTAATCTGTGTAATTTTAAATCTAAAGTCTCTTTTCTTGTTAATTTTTATTTTTCTATAGTATCATCTATAACTACCCATTTATCACCAATTTATTTCATTTTTTATCTACTAGGAGAATCAACTATTAAAATAAATTATATATAACTAATTTTTGCTAAAATATATTTTGTTATACAAATAAGTTAATAATAACATTCATTTAAAATTTATTTGTTATTATTTTAAGGAAATATTTCTAATTATTTAAACATAAATTATATTATAACAGCTTATTTTATATTGATTGTAACACTACACTTAGTGTAAAAATAAATTCTATTTTTTATAAGGTTTAAATCATAGTTTACTATCTTCTCTAGCATATCTGGCAACTGATCTATAAGGGGATCCGTAAGAACTCATAAATTTTATATTTTTATTTTTGTTAAAGTATTTAAATTATTTTTAATTTTTTTTTTTTTATATTTTATATTTCAAAGAATATGATTTACTTATTAATAAATTATAATAAAAATAAAATTAATTATAAATATAATTGTTGTTTTTTCATTTAAAAAGCAGAAAATTTAATTATAAAAACTATTTATTGTAATTATGATAGTTAATAAATAACAATAATTTATTATTCCAACTAACCAAAGAAAACTTAATAATTAAATATTAATAACTAATATATTTATGGTATATATTTAATTAAAAATATTTAATATATAAATATTAAAAAATTAATTAATGTGTTAAATATTAAGTATATACACATTAATAAAAATATGTAAAAAGTAATAAAATATATAAGCAAAATTATTAAAGTAGCCAATAAATAAAAAAATAAAAAAAATAAATCTTTAAAAAAAATAAAAAAAGTAAGAAAAATCAGAATCTATGTAAACTACTTTTAACAACTAAGGTAATAAATTTAATTCTTAAATTATATAATATTGATTTGAATATATATTAAAATGATGTACAAATATATTTGCTACTCTTGAAATTGCAAAATTCATGACGAAAATAACCACCAAGATCGCTGATTTTTATAATATATTCATAAAAATATGAAAAGATTATTTGATTTTTAATTAATATTTTCTTAAATAAAGTATAAACCTATAAAACTGGATGAAAGAACAAACTCTATGACTGTATCTGATAGCTTTTGTTAGTTATATTCAGAATAAAAATGTTGAAATCTCAGACGAAAATTCTTTAAAAGAATTATGAATAAAAATCAAGGTAAATTATAATTAACAATATAAGATTATATAAGGATGTTAACCTTTAAAATAAATGATAACAAATATGATACATCATGCATGGGCTGAATTAATATATAATATTAAAAATATTTTAAATTTATATCTAATTAAATTAATTATTTTTAGATGTTCTAAATGATTTGACGTTTAAAGTATAAACTATGACCTGTGATAACTAATAAATTACAAGGTTAAGAATTTAAAAATGAAATTTTAAAAGGTAATTAAAAAAATTATGAACAACTATATAATCTATATAAATATATATATAAAACATTTGATGAATTTTATGGATTAGAGTTTATGAACCATACATGATTCTTACCCTTGGCTGGCTGAAATATTTATATATTAATAATATATCTATAAAAAAAATTTTTATAACTCTTTTTAAAATTTAATTTAACTTATTAGGAACTAAACTTAAAGAAGAAAAGATGGTTAAAATGAATACATATAAATGATTATACTTTAACATAAATTATTAATATTAATTATATATTTAATTATTATAATTGATAAAATATTATAGAATAAAATATAAAATATTCATTATTTATAGATATATTAAAAAATACGTTCAATTCAAATAATAAAATATTAAAAAAACTCTTTTAAATCAATTATAACTTAACTTGTTTAGTAAATTTTTACTATTATCATCTAAGCAATTTTTTTATAAATATATTATAATATTTGTAATAATAAATTATTTGTGATTCGATAATTTTAAAGAATATATCGGTTTTTATTAAAATTATTATTCTCATAAAATAAAAATATAATTTATATAAATTACAGATTAATAAGCTTGAGTTTTTTTACATTAATTAATATGGATCTACAAATTAAGGAAATAAAATAATAGTTACAGAAAAATTTGGATGAATTTATTTTTGAACAAAAAAGGTAATTTATATATTTATTTGAGTTTTATTTAAATTGAATCTTTAAGTAATATTCTAATTATTTATTTTATATATTGAAGTGAATTACTAACTTTAAAATAAAAATTAGAAGATAAAGATGATCATATTAAAAATTTGGAAAATAAAGTATTTAAATTATTATTTTTAAATAGTAATGATTATTTTTAAAAGAATGTTAATTTTAAATTTATTATATTAATCAATTTATATAGATTAATTTAAATGAGGAAAAATTTAACCACAATAGAAATACGGTGGATAATGAAAATAATGAAATAAGAAAATAAATATAAGATATTTAGACAAAAATAATTAAACCTAAAAATTAATTATCGAATAAGATGGAGGTTTTAGAGTTATAATTTCACAATTTTCAGAAATAGGTAGATAGAGTATCCGATGATTAAAAGTATTATAACTAAAATATAAGCTAAGAAGTTAACAGATAAATAAATATGTAAATTTCGATTTATATATTTAAAAATTATAGCAACCTTTATTTAATTTTTATTATAAGGTCTTTTATAGAGATTTCTCAAAAACAATAAAAATTTGAAGAATCTGTAAAATAAGAAATGTAATAATTGAATAAATATCTTAAAAAAGAGTTGGAATCAATGGAATAAAATTTTTAAAATATGGAAAATTAATTTTTAAAAATATTTTAATAAAAATAAGTTTTATTTGAAAAAATGAGTAATTCTCATGATTCTATCGTAGATTAAGTAAGTCAGCACGAAATTTTAATTTAGAAAAAAATTAAAAGCGCATAAAATTAAAATGATTTACATTACTTAGAAGAATAAATATAAAGTAAACTTATAAACAAATATTTAAATTTTATCTATAATAAAATTTTATTATTTAATTACGATATTTATAATAAAAAAAGAAATTAAGGATGATATAAATCAGAGATTTGGTTCTTAAAGTAATTATTTTAAAAATGATTCTTATTAATTTTCTTAGCAAAATAAAAGCACACCTTTTGATTTGTTATAAAATAACAGCAAACTTTCCTATAATAATAATGAATAATAATAATAAGTTTTATAAAAAATTATAAATAAAGTAAATGTGAATTTTGGAATTTTAAAAAATTAATAAGAAAATAATAAAGATTTTTTAAAAAGATTAGAAAGATTAGAAGATATATGTCTGATAAATTTAGAAAATAATTAGTATTCAAAACATAGTGTCAATTTTAAGTAAAAGTCTTTTTTATATAAATAATTATTTACTTAATGTAAAAAATATTTATTTTAGTCCCTAGTTCAGTGAGTAAAAAATAGAATAAAAGTTAAAATTATAAGAAAGTGAAATATAAGAAGTGGATGAAGTATTTTAAAAATAGCAAAAAAATTAAAAATAATTAGAAATACATAATTTGCCCCAAATTATTGTAAGTTAATAATTTTCAAAATAAGATTAATAGGAAAATTAATTGGAAATTGAAAGACTAAAAATAGAAAAAATTAAAAATGAATTAGAAAAAGAAAAAGTTGATTTGTATAAATCTGAAATACAAGAACTAAAATAAAGACATAATCTATAAGTTGAATAATTAACTAATGATATTCAATAATCTTAAATTTAATTCCAGAAAAAAATGGAGGAACAGCTTGAAAAAATTAAAAACCAACAGTAACTATTTTATTTTTTTTTGTAAAATTTAGATAAAAATATAAAGTTTTTTAAATTAAAAGACAGGAAAGTCAAGTTTTATTATAAAAAGAAAATAATTAATTGAAGGAACAAATTTAAAATTAAAAATAAAAATAAAACGAGGTTTAACAACAGTATTCTAAAAATAGTAGTGGAAATAACGATGAATTTATTAATTTAAAACAATAAGTTGATTCTATAATTGAGAATTAATTAAAAGACTAAAAGGAAATTATAGAATAACTTTAATAAAAAAACTAAAAAACCGAAAAATAACTTTTAGAATAATCTTAAATTTTAGAAGAATAAAAAAATTAACTCAGAAAATAAATTGAAGATTAAGAAAAATTAAAAAATATGTAATAATTTTTGCAAATTTATACCCTTTTATTAAATATATTAGATTTAAAATTTAAACTTAGCTCTCAAAATTATGACTAGATTTTGAAAAATCAAAGTAAAAAATAAGAAAAAAAACCATAAGAAAGTAAATAAAAGACATATAATAATGCATATTAGCATGATGAAGAATTTGAATTTGATTCTGAAGAAGTTGATACCTAAAAATCTGCAGAAATTGAATCACCAATTAAAAACAATTATAATAATTCAAAAAAAAGCAGACAATTGCCATAATAATAAAGTAAACAGAATAAAATTTATATTAATTAAATATTAAAGTTAAAATATTTTCGTTTTTGATTTAACAAGAAAAAAGTCCATAAATTGATAAATTAGAAGATGAATAAGAATATGAAATGCCAATGAGAGGGGGCGGAATTAAAAACCTATTATAAAAGAAAAGAAATTAATCATAAGAAAACTACAGCAATTCATCTTTTAATAATAATAGTAGTTTATTATAATAAAAAAATAATTCCAGGCCCTTTTCTAGTAACATGGGTAAATAATAATAAAATATTTATTCGTAACAGTAAAATAGTAACAACTAATAAAATTAATAATAATAATTGTAGTAAAATAGAAACATTGGATTTTAGGACTCAAGAAACTATAATAACTTATATACAAATGAATCATAAATGTACAATAATTCTCATTTAAGCCAATAAAATTATAATAATCCATTGACTTAGTCAAAAAATCTGAGTGGATCTTTTAATAAAAATCCAAGTTCACTTTTTAAAAATAGTAATACAATTTATTAATTTTAAGCCTTTATATATAAATATAATTAAAAATTATTGTTATATATTTTAGCATTAGAACCTGCAGCTAATAGCTCATTAATTGGAAAATAAAAGGGAGTAATTATATAATATTTAATATAATATAAATATATTTAGTACATGTATAATATATGATAAATTAACTATTTATAATGATAATTTTAAATATAGCTTCCGCCAGTAAATTTAAAATCTGCAAAGGAAAAATAAAAATTAATGGGTAAATTATTTATAATATGAAGATAATTTTAATTTAAATATTTAAATTTTATATAGATAATTAAAGAAAAAGTAGACAAGTAAACTAATTTTAGTAATAACAGTAATAAGATGATGGTGAAGAATATGATGAAGTTGTATACCAATTAGATGAAGAAGGTTTCTTGTTAGATGAAGAAGGAAATTATCTTTAGGATGAAGGTAAAAAGAATAGTTTATTATATATTTAATTTTATAAAATAAAATTTATTTTATTTTTATAAAATTGATAAATTTAGCTGGAGAATATATTAAATTGGATGGGGATTAATTAGATAACTTAAGAAATCAAAATTTAATAATAGAAGAAGATTGATGTAAATAATTGGATATTTTTATATACAAATTATTTATTTATTAAATGTAAATATTTTTATATTATGTCTATTATATTTTTACAAATATAAATGAAGGAATTATATAAAAAATATATTATGAAATAATAAATTAAATTTTTAATTATTAATTTTATTTAAATATGGAATATTTATCATTTATGAGAGTAATTAATATATTAATACAAAGAAATTAATTTATAATTAAAATTTTAAATAGAGCATATACATATTAATTAATTTACTTTCGCTTTATGGTTTAAAACTGATATTAAATTTAATAAATTTCTAATAAAACCATTATTATTTTTTCAATATAATTAATTTTTATTAAATAATTTAAATACATTAAAAGATGGGTTAAAATAAATTTTACCAAATTTTATCTTTTTTGATTGAATTTTTCTACCATTTAAATTTAATAAATCATTCTATATTATTAAAAATTTTAGATTATTAGAAATATTTATTTTTTATCAATAATCAATTTTATAATTATTTTCATGCATTTATTTAAATATATTATTTGTATTTGGTTTTTATTATTTTATAAATAATAATATGTTAAAGTCTAAAGTAATCATCCATTGATAAAACATTTTCTTTAAATGTAATATATAAATTATTTATCAATTTAAACTTTTGATATATTTTAATAAATTTATTGCACCTTTAAAAGATTTAATATTTTAATTATTCCAGGTTAGGTTTCTTCTTTATTCACCTTTTTTCATAATAAAATATAAACAAATATGTATTACAAGTTTATTAAATGTTTTATAATAAATAGTCAAAAAAAAAATAACCCAAAGACCTTTTATTATTATTTTTTTTTTACAAATTAAAACTAATAAATAAAAATAAAATAAAATAAAAAATCACCAAGGTAAAAATATAAAAATTTTATTCGTAATTTCCAATATTTAGCATACAAAATAATTAAATTATTATAAAATTTATAAGGAAATTCTAGGAAACAAGTTTATCATTAAAAAGATAGAAATATAATTTCAAGACTTTTAACATAATAAAAATAAAGAACAAAATTTAATTTTATAAGATATAAAAAAGAAATAACAAATATTAAAATTAAAAATGGACTACAAACCACTATACAAGCAAAACTCACTTCACAATTCAAAATTAGACATGCACATAAACGAAGAAAAAAAAAAGCTACAAACTTCACACAACTTTTAAGACGAAAATTTCACGTCAAGAACCAATAAAAGATAAATTGAGGGGCAAGTTTTCGCCAAACCACTTCAAGATGAACAAATGGAACATTTTACCAGAGTTGAAAAAAAAAAAACCACTTAAGATATCGAATTCATTTCCCACTGTCTAAAATCTCATTTCGTATTTTACAGATTATCTGATAGCGATAGAAAAAAATTGGCCCAAGCTTTTTTCTACTGTTAACTATCGAAAGACGACTATATTATTAAGTAAGGTTCAGATGCCTCTACTTTTTTTATACTTGAATAAGGTACTTAATAAAAAATAAATAAAACTAATAATAAAAATAAAATATATCATATATATATATAAATTTTAAAAAATAATTGAAGAATAAATTTTTATGTTGACTCGTTTCTTTATTTATTCATTTAATAATCGAAAAATTTTTGGAATAAAAGTTTTGCTAACTTTTTAAATTTTTATTAGGTAAAGTTTAGATTATAGTAAATAAAGAATCAAAAAGAATTTTGTCTCCTGGAGATGGGTTTGGTGAATTAGCTTTACTTTATAATTCTAAAAGGTATCTTTTTTACACATAAAAACACTTTTAATCATAAATTTAATAAGCACAATTTAAATATAGCAATAACTAAATAATAAAATAATTTTTACCTAAATTTTTAATTTTAATACTTATTATTTATTTATTAATAGAACTGCAAGTTGTAAATCGATGGAAACCTGTACTTTGTGGGGTATTGATAGAGTTAAATTTAAACATGTAGTTAAAGAAATGTCAGAAAAAGAATTTAAAGAAAACTTATAGTTTATTGAAAATGTGTAATATTTTTAAAATTTAACCAGATAATAAAAAGACAATATTGCTTCAGTTTTAATTGAACAGAAATTTAATAAAAATTAAGATATAATTAATGAAGATGATATAGCAAGCTCATTTTATATTATAAAATCAGGAACTGTTTCTGTTATGAAAGTACTTTTTATTTAATTTTTTGTTTATTGTTAAAAATTGCTAAATAAATAGATAAATTAAATTATCAAATATCTTAAAGATTTATTAAAATAACCTTTAAATAATTATAAAAAATTTAGGACGGAAAAGAATTAAAGACCCTTAGTAAAGGATCAAGTTTTGGAGAAAGTGCACTTTTAACGGGAGAATAATTCAGAACTATGACTATAAAAGTAATTTTTTTAACATTTATATTTAAACTAATTTTAATATACTGAAATCACATATATTAATTACATACTATTAATTAATTATTAATAATTATTTAAAGGCCAAAGAAGAAACTTTTTGTTTGGCCTTGGGAAGAGACATGTTAACAAAAATTTTGGGCAATAAAGTCGAAGAAATTATTTGGAGAAATATAGCCAAATGGACTTTATAAAAAACTAGTTTCGGTTCTTCTTTAGAAGAAATGCAAATTGAACACTTATTAGACCACGTCCATGTATTGCCAATAAGAGACGGAGACAAAGTTGTGCCTAAAGGAGCTTATTTACAAGATTAAATTGTTTTTATCTTACAAGGAGAAGTTTATGTATTTTAATTTAATTTTTAAATTTAACTTTTTTAATAATTATTATAGATTATATATTGGTTATATTTATAATTTTTAATTTATATTTATTAATATAGAAAATTGGTACTAAAGATAAGGTGGGGGAAAAATTTGGAAGAATCGGAGAATCTGAACTTTTGAACAATATCAATTAAACGCAAAGTGTAGACTTAATTGGACAAAAAAGTTGTGTTATCGGAATTTTGAAAAATTCTAGTATTATTAAAGAATTAGGTTGTACTTTAAAAGAGTAAGTTGACAGAAATATAAAAATGAGATAAATTGTTAGTTAAAAAGAATAAAATCGAAAATAAACTTTAGATAAATTATAATTAAGAGATCTTAAAGTAAAAATAATCATATTTAATTTATGAAAAACATAAATATTTTGGCTTAATTTTATTATTAAATATAATAATTAATTATATTAATTTATTTAGGCCTTAAAACACTTAGGAGCCGGATAATTTGGAAATGTTTATTTAGTAAAAACCGTGCATTCTAGCGAGGTTTATGCTTTAAAATGCATTAATAAATAGCAAGTTGTTTAATAACACCTTGAAAAATATGTAATGGAGGAAAAAACTATATTAGAAGACATTAATTTTCCTTTTATTATGAGATTTTATAGATCCATGCAAGATAATTATCATGTATATTTATTGTTAGAATTCATTGAGGTAAATAACCTAATTAAAATAAAAAATATTCAAAAAAAAAATATTTCATAAAATTAAATACATTTTAATCTATTTTTATAGGGAATGGAATTATTTGATGTTATAAGAGAAATGGGATTATTGAGTACTTTTGATTGTTAGTTTTACATAGGGTCAATTATATTAGGCATTGAATATATGCATAAAAATTAAATTATTTATAGAGATATAAAACCTGAAAATATTATGGTCACAAACTAAGGATACCCAAAAATTGTTGACTTAGGTACAGCTCATAAATTTAGAGGTAAAAAATTACTTTTATATACAATTTAACAAGTATAAATAATCTAATAAATATAGGAACTTCAAGGACATCTACTATTATAGGAACTCCTCATTATATGGCACCAGGTAATATAATTAAAATATAAATATAATTAAATTTTTTTATTGTTAAATTTGAATTTATTTTATTAGAGGTCCTGTCTGGAAAAGGATATAGTTATTTTGTAGATTTATGGTCAACTGGAATTTGTCTCTACGAATTTATGTGTGGTTTTGTACCTTTTGGAGAAGGTAATTATATATAGACATTTAAGTTTTCTTAATTTGAAAATTATATTTTATTTTTTTTAAAATATTATTAAAAAGATGCTGATGACCCTTACGAAATTTATGAACTTATTATAAAATAATAAAAATTGAGTTATCCTAATTATGTAAAAGATTAAGATGCAAAATTATTAATGGAATAATTATTAAGTAAAGCCCCTGAAATTAGACTAGGAGGATCTTATTCCAAATTAAAAAGACATAAGTGGTTTAAAGAATTCCCATGGGAACAATTATTATCTAATAAACTCAAAGCACCTTGGGTTCCTCCTCCTGATAAATAAATAAATGTAAAAGGGCTTGTTAAAAACGAGGCAAAAGCACCATGTATATTAGATTTAGAAGATATATCAAAGGCTTCAAAAGGTCCTCCCCCTGTAAGCAAAAAAAATCCTGACTGGGAAAAAATTTTTTGAACATACCATAATAAAATATATTATAATTTAAATAAATAATAAACTGAAAGAAATTTACTACTAACATAATTTAAAAAAAAAGAGTCTTTAATAAACTGCTTTTAAATTATAGTATTTATATACAATAATAATTTATATAAATTTATAGTAATAGTATCTAAAGCTGTCCCAAATCTTTCAAAATAAATTAATATATTAATTTAATATAAGTAATATATAAATAAATATTTTATAAATATATCTTTAAAATATATTAATAAATAAATTTCAAACAATAATAATAAAATAATTTAAAATTCAAAACTTAATATAATAACCATTTTTTATTTTTTTTTATTTTTCAGAAAAATTACCTTAAGACCCTTAATTAGTATTATAAAATAAATTTCTATTTTTATTATAATTAACAGGTGTAATGCTATTATCATAATTATTATTACTATTTTATTAAATTGGTCTTAGTTTTATTTGTGATTTATGGGTTTTTTTTTTACTACTATAACTTTATTTTTAGTTTAAATTTCTAGCCTAATCTTTTACATTTGTATATAATTAGCCAATAAATTTCTAAAAATTATTTTCCTTTTAATTAGAAAAGGAATCATTTCTATCATCTTATTCTGTTTTTATATAATTTAATCCTTATTTTTTATGATGGTCTTAAAATTCTCGAATAGGGTTTTATTTTTATCTAACATTATTATGAATTAATTCTTGAATTAATGTGTTATTATTTGGCGAGTTTATTTTATATTTTTTAAATTTTGTTTCCTTTTGGGAACTACTTTATTTTATTTTTTATTTCTATACTTATATTTAAGTTGTTATAAAAGATTAATTATTACTATGTTACATTAATTTTTCTTCTTTATTATTTTTTTGTTCTTTTAACAAATGCTTTATAAACTTTTTTTGATATTATTTTAGATCTATCAGTATATTTTTACGATATTTTTATAAAATTTGGTCTTTATGGTTTAAATTATAGCTAGACTTTTAAAGTTAACGATCACTATATTTGTTATTTTATGTGTGTAAATTGTAAGTACTTCCAAAATTTAGTTACTTTTACTAGTCATCTTATTATGTTGTGTTTTAATACATACTATTATTTTATTTTGAAAAAGAATCTAGTATTAAATAATTCTCCTCGGCATTAATAATTTTGGATTAATTTAATTTTTATTTCACCATTTCTTAATTTTACTTTGATTAAACTAAGTTGTTACTTTTTTCATTAGATATATTATCTTTTTTAAATAAACTATAATTAAATACCTAATTATTTTCTTAAAAATCCGTAAAATTTTAGGTCTTATCAGTTTATGAATATTATTTTTTTATCTTTTTTATAAAAAATTATTAATGATGTATAGTTTGTATTAATTTTATATATTATATTATACCTAAGATGATAAAGGCATTTGTATTCCTATTTTTGGAGTTAGATTCGTACTATGTGTAGCAGTTTAGTTTCCCAGTTCAATATTTCTTTTTAAAATCTTCTTCAAACTAATAAAATAACCATTTATAATAAAAATATATATATTTTAGACAAATTTTTTTATTTTATATTTTACTTAACTAGTGAATTTACGCCAGAATTTTTTAATCTTAAATTTCTTCCACTATTATTATTATTTAAAGAATTTTTAGACTTTTCATCCTATGTTTTTTTTTTATTCTCCATTTTATCTTACGATGATAATAATGCAATTTATTATTATAAAATTTCTATTATATCTATTTTTTTGAAATTTTGCTTTTCATTTTCCTTTAATACCCTAGTCTTTAATTTTTCTTTATTTTTAAAATATTCATTCCTTTTTTTTAAAAAATAATATCAAAGAATTTTTTTTACATTATGTAAATAAAAAAATTATTTACTAAAAATATTTATAACTTACCATTAAGTACTTGCTTTGGAACTGCTTAGTCTATCGTTGGAAATATAACTAGAAGTAATTTTTCTACTAAAATTTCTTATTATTGTCCTTTCATTTTTCAAATTACTTAATTGCAAATTAGTTTTCTTTTTAGTATTTTCTCTAGGCTTATCTCTCTTATTTTATTCATTTATCATAGAAAACTTTTTAGATTTTCTTTTTTGATCCTATTAACTATAATGACCTTTAATTCTTTTATCAATATAATTCTTTAAAAAAAAATAGGTATATATTTTCTATTCTTTTATAGGCTCTTTTTATTTATATAATAGAATATTTTATTTTTAACTTTAGAACTAGGACAAAGGGCCACAATAAGTACAAAAACAAGACTTTCTTCTAAGTTTATTGTTTAGATTCAATTTTTCGAAATGTTTAATTATTATTTAATCTTCTTTTTTACATTTGTTTTACTCTAAACTTTGTTTAAACCAATCATCATCGAAAAATAATTTATGAAACTTCTTATCAATATCTTTATCCTAATCTTAAGAAATTATTTCTTGATATATTAAAGATTGATTTTTTAACTTGAAAGCAAGTGAATTAATATTTTCAGAAATTTAATCCCTAATTTATGTAAACTATTTTTTATCCGATAACTAACTTTTAATACCACTTAAAAGTTAAAAAAATATCCAATTTTTTATCTAATTGTGTAATATTTCATTTTCTTCTTAAAATAATATTTTAGTTTTACTTTGAATCTCACTTTTTTATTCATCAACTTCTTACTATTCTTCAACCTATTCACTTTCATATGTAAAAGAATTATTTAAACTCATTTTAGCTATTTTTTCACTTTTTTTCCTATCAGTATCACATTTATTGCTGTTTTTTTGGTTTTATTAAAAATCAAGGGTTTGATTATATTTATAATATTTACTCAAATTCAATAATTATTCTTTCAAAATTTCTACCTTTTTTTATTTAACACTATTTCCGTCTAATATATATTTTTCCTCTTAATTATATTTTAAATCAGATATCTTTTATATATGCCATAATTCATTGTATCTTTAGTCTTTTTAAATTTATTCTTTTCTTTCTTATTACAATTTCAAGAAGTTTATGATGTTAGCTTCTTCAGATTTAAAGTAGTTTTACATTTCAAGTATCTATAATATGATAATTTAATATTATTAAATATTAAAAATATATTAATTTATCACAATTTTTAATTTTATAAATAATTATAAATTATTTACCTCTATATTTTTGAAAAATAATGTAATTTAATTATATAAAAATTGGCTTAGTAGATATTCATTTTACTCCTTCATTGGATAAAGTATTTTACAATATATTTTTTTTTTATTAAATTAAATTTATTTTAATATTTATATTTCAATTATTAATGCATAGCATTATTTTATTATAAAAAATAAAAAACAATTTATTATTTATATGATAACTTTTATTTTATATAATAACTTAAGCTGATTAATTTTATAAATTATAATATTTATAATAAGAAATTAAAGGAGAGTATTTTTAGTGAAAGATTAAATTTTTAATTAAATACAAATTTGATTAAAGATCTTTAATATAAATTTACACAATTTATTTATACATTTAATATTAAATCTTATGTTTTATAAGTTAATTTCATATTAATTTCCAAAATTGTTAATAATTTCTAACTCCAACCAAAAATGAGGGTAAACATTTAATAAGTGCTTATTTATTATTCGGACTTCTATAATTTTTGAATAAAATATGATGAGAACAATCCTTTATAAAATAATTCTCAGACAAAATTCGAATTCTTTTACAGTCCCAAATTTATTTAATAGATTGAATATTTTTTATTTTATTTTTTTTTAAACCAATTATTTTCTCTAATTCTTTACATCTTTAACATAATATTTTTTAATTTTTTAACAGCTGTTTATTTTACGAATCATTTTTATTTTCTTATAAATCTTTTAATTCTTGTTTATCATTTACAAAACTTTATATTTTTTAATTTTAAATAGATGAACAATCACTGTTTATTTTTTATTCTTCTGAAAAAATTTATTTAATTTGATTTTATTTTATAACCTCTTTATCATTCATAGCGTTGCTTAAATTATTTTATGTTGAAAGTTAATATATTTTATTACTATCTTTATTAATATGATCTTTTTAATTATTAGTAGTATCTAATTTTTATTTTTCACAATTACATTAACACTTAATACGGCTTTTATATATATTTATTAAATAATTGGTTAAATTATTTATCATGTTTATTGGCACATGGCTTGTATTAAATTATTTTTATTTTAATGATGATTCTTTCTTATTTTATTTACTCTTTGAATTATTTTTAATTTATTCAGCTATTTATTCATTATTTAAAGATGATTTACATTTATTATTTTAATCTATTATTTAATTGCTACCAGTTATAAAATTTTATTGCACTAAATTACATTAATTCTATAAATTTTAATTAGGAAAATTTCCTTATAAATTTTATAATTATTTGTTAAAAATATCATTATTTACGAAACTATTATTATAACAAATTTAATTTGAAAAGCTATTACATGTTTGGTTTTAAATATTTTATTATTATATTTATAAGAAATGTTAATATTATTAAATACTAAAGGATTGATTAACTTAATTTAGATAATTTTAATTTAATTTTTATTCCATTTATAATTGCCCTTTTTATTATTCTTATTTTTAATCCTAATAATTTTAAAATTATTATAATTATATATTTGAGCTATTTATACTATTTATATTATTAATCTAACCAGGTATATACTATATTTCATTTTAACTTTATTATTATTTTATGAAATTACAAGTTTAATTTTAATTTCTGATATCATTATTTAAATAAGATTACAAATCATTTTATTAAGAAATACCTTTATAAATACAATTTAAATTTTAATAAGATATTAAAAATAAATTATTTATTAATTTTGTTTAAATTTTATAATTTACCAATATTTTTTATATTTTAACTATCTTGCTAATTAATAAGATGTTCACTATTACTTTATTAATTTAAATTAGATTTATTTTTCTATGGAATCTAACCATAAAAATATTTTACATTATTATTACTAGAAAATGTAACACCTTCATTTTTAATATAAATATGTTTTTTATTATAAATATCATCGCTTTATTATATAATATTTGCTGCATTATAAAATATTGGTATACCATATTAATAATCTTAATGTAAATTTTACTGTTAAATATATTATTTTTAATTTTATTACTATTATTATAATAAGAATTATTAATTAAATTAATTATTAAGTTATGTATCTAATGGTTGATATATGGCCTAGTATGTTAAATTTTATTTTTCACCTTTATTCTAAATAGGGTATCTATAAAATATAAAACCAATTAAAATTAATATATTAAAAATAATAAAAATTTTTGATTTGCAATTTTGTGAAATAATTAATTTCTTAGAATATCCTTAAATTAATGATATAATTTGCGAAAATTTAATGAGAAAAATAATAAAACCATTTTAAAATTAATTAAAAAGAATAAAAATTATAAAAAATAGGAGTACAAAAATTCTATTTTATCAATGCATAAATAAATAAGTTTTAAAATTATATTATTTTTTACTAAAAATTTTATTTTTGACAAATTTAAATTTTATTTGAATAAAAAATATTTATAAAAATACTTATACAAAGATCAATTATTTTATTTTACGATAATTATATATTTATTATTTTACAAGCTCTACTGATATTATTAATCTAAAGGAGTCGCAAATTATTGGGAATTTAAATAATTATTTAGGCTCATTATTTTAAAGGATAAAGTTATGTGCTTGGTTTATGGCTTATATTTTATTATATATTTAATTTGACAAATGTGGTTATTTTTTATTTTCTTTTGTAATTTTTTTATTTGTTTGTAATATTGAACATTCATTAAATATCAATAAATATTTTTATTAAATTAATTTGTTTGTTTTTTTTCATATATATTAGATAATTTTTATACCATAAAACTATAAAGTGGTCTAACTAAAATAATTACAATATTATTAATTTTTTTAGAAATTATATAATATAATAGAATTTGAGTCAATTGTATTTACAATAAAAAACAAATATGTTTAAATAATTAATAAATTTTTTCTAAAAAAAACATAAAAAATTGATATTTATTTTATTGTTTTATTGATTCATTATATTTAAAATTTATTTTAATTATAATTTCTGTGTTAGTAAGCCATTTTACAAAATTCTTTTGTAAAATGTTTATTTTTATTTATTAATATTAATATTAAACGTTAAATGTTAACTGATTTCATTTTAAACTAAATAATATGAAAATATTTGTAATAAAATAATTTAAATTATATAGATTTTTTCAAGCAGTTTTAGAAGATTAAGTTTATCAATATTTATTTAAAAATAATAAAAATAATGAAATTGTTATATTTAATATAATGTTTTAGAATGAATTATTTTACCAAATATGAATTGCCATAAGTAACAAAATTTAATATAGTATTAAGTAATTTGATCTATCTATATCATTCTGATTAAATTTTTTTTCCCCAGAATTAAATAATAAAATAATATTTACTCTAACAAAATAAAAAGATAAAATGTTTTTAACTAGATAAAAGATCTTATTACAGAGCCACAAAATATTCTAAAAATCCTAATATTTAAACTTTAAGAAATCTAAATTTTAATACATACAATAATAATTAATGAATCATAAGTAATAGTTTTAATTCTCCTAAAATAATGATAGTGCAAATATATATAATGGAAGTGTAAAAGAGATAAGTTAGATATAAAGCGAATAAATTGATTAAAATTAGATAAATGAATAGAAAGTTAATTAAAATTAGTTAGCTGAAGAATAATAATAAAACACTTACAATGAAAAAAGAAAAACAACTCTTAATCCTAGAATAAAAGATTACACAAAAAATGGAATTATTGGTTCATTATAATAGGAAATAATTAAAATTGAAAAAGAATTAAATTGCAAATTAGAAGATTTAAGAAACCCATAGTTTGATTAAATGATCAATTCGATGGTTATTTAAAACAAAGATAAATTATCAATAGATCCTTTTAAATTATAAAATACCACAGAATATCTAAATATCTACTTATCTGTAAATACTATATCATATTTTGTTTTTATAATTAAAAATTTATTTAGATTTGCTTTTTTGATTTAAATTATAATTACAATAATTTAGACCGCATCTTATTGGATTAATCATAGAATAGCCGATACCATATTATATACAATTCTTTTTAATCATTTTAACGATATTAAGAATGGTTATTAGGTAAAATATATAATATAATATGTAAATAATTTTAAAAAAGTATAAAACTTAAAAAAAATTTTTTTGTAGATAAAAAGAGATATAAGAACCTAAAAGAAATCTTAAACTGGTAAAAGTGAGAGGCTTGACACCTGTATATAATATAAAAAATAGGTTGTTTTTTTAACAAAATCATAGACAACTAATTTCATAGATTTAGCAGTTATGAAAAATTTATCATTAATAACAAAATATTGCAATTTATATAATAAAATTTCGTCAGTTTAGTATGGAATCGCTTTTGATATTAACCACTTAGTTTTTACCTGCTATGAAAGTTCAACCAATTCTTATCATATAAGTGAACCATATTAAATATTTGATTTTTATAAAAAAGAAGTAAAAGTAGAGTAAATTTACAAAGTTTTGTAAATTATTTAAGCATTATGCATTACTTATAAAAAATGACCTTAGTCCAAGCAGATTTGTATTGTAAATTACTGATTTATTATAAATATAATGATATTTTTATATAACCATTTGAATATATTAAAATAATTAATATAAATACATGTATAAATATTTAAAATTAAATTAAATAGTTAATATAATAATTAATTCCCAATTTCGTAAAAAAAAAAATTATTAAGTTTCTTATTTCATAATTTTTTTACAGCTACTCCCCTCAAATTATTTTGAGTTTAAACCTATTTAGTAATTTTATCATTTTAAACTTTGGCTAGATTTTCGAAATTATCTTTGAAATTTTTCTTGTTTTCTTTTCTTTACTATTTGAATTATTTGACCAATTCTTTTCTTAATTTTCTCTCTTCTTTAGTTTCATTTTTTCCTCTTTTTTAAAAAATACTTGAAACATCCCTAATTCTTCCGTCACCCATTTCACTTTCATCCTCATCATCTTGTTCCTCAATTTCAGATTTTTATGAATTTTTATTTTTTTCTAATTATGACTATTCTAATAATTAACTCTATCTTATTGATTTATTAATTTCTTTTCTACTCATTTCAGCGACCACATTCAAATTTTCGTGAACTCTACTTTCAGCAAAGGTTTTGGTTGCTATAGTGACGTCTAAAGCTCTAGGCTACAATAATTTTTCAAATCTTTTATCTTCTTCTTCTTATATTTTTTCTTCCTCCTCTTCGGTTCTATATTTTTTGTTAAAAATTAAATAAATAAGAAACCAAAAATTAAAATCAAAGCAAAAAATAAATTCATAAATATTTTAATATAAATAATTAAATAAATTCAAAAATATTATAATATTAATAAATAAGTAAATAATAAATAAATAAATTAATTAATAAATTTATATTATTTATATATATAACTTTACCTAGCCAAATAATTTTAAAGAGCAATATCTTTTTGATACTCCAAAGGTTTAACAGTTTACCTGTCAACAACAATGTCCCCAAATTTCTCGATTTCGGCTTTTCTCATAGCAATTTTGTCGCATCTTTTAACCTCTCTTTCTTCTTTTTATCTTCTTTTGACGTTGTACTAATATAAAGGTTTAGGTTTTTCTTATTAGTCTCCGTTTCTTTCTCTTTCTTATTGGTCTAATCTTTCCTTCATTTTTCTGATAATTTCGGGCACGTGGTCGTCCAATTATTGGTCTTCAAATTCTTCATAAGCTTCTTCTTCGGCTTTGTTGCCGTAAAATTCGAATTACACTTATTTAATGTCATTTTGGGGCTTTTTTTTTTGCTCTCTCACTTTTATTTCTTCCAAATGAGAGTCTAAAATACTTTCTAATTCTTTTCCTTATATTATTTCCGTTTAGTTTTTTTATTTTACTTTGCTTTCATCTTCGCATTCTTCGTACATGTCCATTGCTTTTCTAAATTCTTCCTCGTCAAATTCTTCATCAGCCATTAAATCTGTAAATTGTTAAATTATAATATAAAATAAAATTTATAATTTATAATTTTTTTTATCAGTAAACCCTTTTAAAAATATCAATTTTTATTTACCATCATCTTCTTAACCTTAATTTTATTCATCATCTTCCTATTCATTTTCGTCTTTCTCTTCTATAGGTTTTGTTTATTTCACTTAATTTTTAATCTATTATTATTTTTATTTTAATTTTTTAACTCCTCCTTTGACTGGTTTTTTTTTTTATTTTTATTCATTATAATTTTCTTCCAAATTTTCAATACAATCTTCTCCATCTTAAGCTAATGCTACAAAATCATCTTCTAAATCTTCATATATGTCATCTTAATTTAATGATTCGAAAACTTCAATTTGTTCTTTACCCATTTCTTCAGGTAAATAATCGTAATCAGGTTCTAATTAAGGAGCAAATTCTTATTTATTGGTAAATGTGGCAACAAGCTTTTTTTTTATAATTATCATTAAAATATTTATTAAAAAAAATTAAATTTTGTGGCATTAATTATAATATTTTTACTTTTCCCTCTGGTTCTACACTATCGCTAAATACGTGTTGAGAATAATCATAACCATCATCGGCAGGAAGACCATATTTATTTAATTTTTTCATTTTAATATTTTGATTTATCTTAATTTTACTATAGTCAATATCATCAATATCATAAATTTTATCTGGATTAATTTCAATTCTTTTCACAACATCACCATCTTTTTTCTCAATAATATAGGTCTTTTAAAAATCATCAAATATTTTTTAATGTCTTTTTCCCTCTAAAACTGCTTTTTCTTTCTATTCTTTTTCTTTTTTTTATTTAAACTCTTCTCCCTCTTTTTATTCTTCATCGCTATTTTCAGTTTATTCTTTTTATTCTTCTTCATCTTCATCATACTCATAATCTTCACCCTCTTCTATATCTTCCAATTCTTCTTCTTCATATTCAACATCATCATATTCTCCTCCTGCTAAAATTTCTTCTTTTAAAGACCCCTATTTAATTTTTTATAATGTATTAATCCATAATCCTTCTTATCCCTAAGCCAATTTCAAAGCCTACGCTTTATGACTAAATCCTGACCCTCCTTCAGCCTCTTTATAATCGAATTTCCCCTAATTTAAAATAATATTTATTAATTATTTTATAACATATTTTTATATATTTATAAAAACTATTAGCTAATTATAAGGTATATTATAAGTTTTTTTTTTATATGATAAAATTCACTAAAAAATCTAATAGTTGTTAGTATTATAATGAAAGATTTATATATTATAATGATTGATTGAAATTACCTAATCAGATTCGTCAAAAATGCCCAAAATTCTGTTTCTTTTTTATATTTCTTCTTCTGATAATCTTTCATCATTGGGAAATGATACGATTTCATAAGTAGGTCTGTCTTTATTGCCTTTATTTCTATTAGGATCGGCCAAATCTCTGGAACCTAATTTAATTACAATTGCTTTTTAAGGATTTATAAATTTATCTTCTTTTCCCATACAGTCGAATTCTTTTAAATTTTTAAGATATGTTAATTTTTATTTTAAAATTATTCTTTTATTTTTTTATTTTTATTTTTATTAATTAAAAATTAAGCCTTGTTTTACAAATTTAATCAAAATTATTAAAATTGTTTTATGTTCCGAAATTAGAGATTATAGTATTCTTATATATTTATAATTTTAGCTAAACCAAATGAATTTTGCTTCTTTAATTTTACGATAAATTCTATTAGTGAAATAAAAATCTGAATCACAAATAATGATTTAGAATTTATAAAAGATTAATATAAAAAAAATATAATATTCATAATTAATAATATAAATTAAACAAAATAAATTATTTTCAACAAAATTCCATTCTCATTTATTTTAACCTTTTACAAGTGGACTTTGGGACATTTATTTATTCTACAGTTTTTAATTTTAATCATCAATTTAATTCTATAGTAAATAATTCAATTTTTCCATAATGTTATTGTATTAATTTGCGTTTTGTTTTTCTTAAATATCAATTCTTTCTTATAATATTTCAATCTTATTTAAAAATATATATTAATAAATTAAATAAGCAAATATTAAAATTTACCTTTTGATTTATATTAACCACTTACTATTGAATATTATCTATCATTTATTATCCCTTTTCTTCTAAAAAATTATCATTTTCGTTATTGAAATTATTTTCCCTTTAAAATAAGATAAAAGGTTTATTTAATTTCTTTACAATAATATAAAAAAATATATGTATATAAACTTTACCCTTATGTAAATGAAGGAAACCATTGTATATCTTTTTATTCTTAGCAGTTAAAAACAAAACTTTCTATTCCATTTAATTCAGTTTCAGGCTTATCATATAAATACCCTATATAGTAGAGATAATGCCAAAGGTTGTGTTTTCTCATTATATGATAATTAAAGTCTTATTTTCTACCAGTTTTATCTATATCTCTTCTACTTAACCCGCAAATAAAACAGTAATTTACGATATCTCTTCTCTTTTCTTCATCTTCTTATCTAAAAATAGATATAAATTTACATTTAAAAATTTTATAGTTACTAAAAAATAAAATATTATGCTTTTCATCTTTACCTTAATTCAGCGAATGTGTCAATGATTATACCTGATAAAATTTATATAACCAAAATTAAAACTATAAAGTTATAAATGAAGTCAAAAATAGCTTTTGCATCTAGATTAAAATTATTTTAAAAATATTATTATGGAGAAAATGCGAATATTCCGGTAAATCCACCATCACTTTTAAAAGTTGCATCAAACATAACAGAAAAACATCTTATTAGTGTGTCACAAACTATATCATCATTTTCATCTAAATAGTCATTATAGAAAAAAAAATACACAATTAACGAAAAAATGTATTAAACTATAACTAATAAGACCAATGTTAGAAATATTTGCCATCTTGGCCTGTAAATACTATAAAATTAATTAATTAAATAATTAAATAAATTAATAAAAATAATTATACTTTTAATCTATTTAATAAATTAAATATAAAATAGATGTAAAAATTTTAAAAAATGATTAAATTACCTATTTAATACGGTCCTAAGCATTTTAGACTAAAAAAATATGTCTAATAAAAGAATAGCAATACAAAGTGTATTAAAAAGCCCTAAAATACAAAATACAAAGTAAACGAATCTTACAATATACTCCCCATCTGAAATAACTGCTCTAAACCTATAATAATTTCTTTATACTGTATTTCCCTAATATTTCCACGATTTTATGTCTAAATTAGCTTTATTTATCCTAGTTGCAGTTAAAATTCCTAAAAGAGTGAAAGAAAAAAACACTTGCAAACATTATAAAACCAATAAAATTTAAAGTAAACTAGATGATGCATTATATTCTTTGGTAAGCAGCAGTTAAAATTCAAAAATATGTTCTTCTTACGTTATCATTAATAAGATTATATTTTAGGCCAAACACTTTTAATTAATTATAATTTAAAATTTAAAAATCTTGAAATTATAAATTTAGATATTCATTTAATTAATTAATTTTATTACTATTATAAAACAAATACTTCTCCAAAATTCAACTTTTTTAGCCAAAACCGAAAAAAATTTCCCAAAAATATTTTAAGCCACTTTAAATTCCCTTAATTGTTATTCGAATTTCATTATGTTTATTAATTCGGGGGCCATTTCCATAAAACCGATTAATTTAGCCTTTGTGCTAGATCTATTTACTTTTTCCTGAAATACTTATTAATATAAATTATTTGATAATAAACAATAAGGTGGAATAGGAAAATATATTTTATAAATTTAATTCTCTCTGTTGACTTCGATGTATCCTATGATTTTTTTTTTAAATATAAAAAATACAAATTATTATCTTTTCAAAAATTGTTTAATTAATAAAAAATAAGTAAAAATAAAAATATGAATACCTGAATGCCTTAAAAAAAATTTATACGCCTAACTAGAAAAATACTGCTCATGATTTTATAAATTTTACTCTAAAATTTTTTGTCCACCTGAAATACCTCTCTCTTGAATCTCTTTATAAGTTTACATTATACTGAAAATTTTAAAGCCATTTTCTAAAATCAACTCAGATTTATGTTTTGGTCTTTTCTACAAAACTTTAAAATTCCTGAAAATCCTATTACTATACTTTCCTTTAAATTACTTTTTATACTACAAGTACACGAATTACATATTTGTTGCTAATGTGGAAATTGAAATATTTTCAGTTATTTATTTCATAATCTGTGACTCGTTTTGCCCTTCTATAATAGATTCCAAACAAATCAAAGTTTTATATTAAAGTCTTCTAAGCATCCAAGGCTCAAAAATAGACTCATGTTATTTCAAAATTTTTACCATTTTAGTTGCAAATTCGTAATCTATATCTCTCAAATCTATAAAAAATTTAAAAAAAAATCGATATAAATATTTAAAAAAAATAAAAATAATTTATAAATATTTCTAATAAAAATAACTTATAAGTAAATATTTTATTTTTATTAATATAAATTTATTTTGTACAATTTTCTATTTCTTGTGTAATTTTGGATTCCACTTTTTATCCTTTTTACGAATTTTAGCCTTGGTAATTTTCGGTAAGTTATCTTACACTAGTTTAATTATAAACAATATGTTATTATGTTCCACTTAATTATGCCCTCGAAAAAACGAGTCCAATAGTTTATTTTACCGGTATTTTAATACTTTATTATTATTCTTCGGTATCCAAAACGCCACTACTTATAAAAGTATCTTTAAGTTTATTTGCAAAATTTTTTTAAACTTTATTGTTTTCGATAAATTCCTCCATTGCTTATATGGAATTGAATATAAAATTAGATATGTATAAAAATTTACTTTCTGATAAATATTTCTAATTTGCGACACACGGGCCCTAATTAAAATAAATAGTTTAATAGTATATATTTTTTATATTTTTATTTAAAAAATTTTCTCATTTTTAAATATAAAATATAATGTTACTTTATTTTTATATAAAAAATAAAATAATTATAAATAATTTTATTAAAAAACTTGATTTATTAATTTTAAATTAATTATACCTATGTAAATTCTATGATTGTATCCAAACATTAAGTTAATTTAAAATAATTCATTTCATTTAAATTAAAAAACAGTTTTTCTGTTAATTTTATTAGTAAATCTAAAATATTATAATTATTTCTAGAATTTGACTAAATTCTCATGTAATCTTAGAGTTTTTAATAATGTCCTTCAGTTAAAAGTTATAAAAACCTTAAAATTCTAGTTATTTTAGCATCTTTTTTTTGCAAGTTATTTTCCACCAAATTTTAGATTCCTTTGTCTAAATTTTCATTGAAGCTCTCTTTATTTTTTTTTATCTAATTAATTTCTTCAGTTATAGTTTATTTTATTCTGTAAAAAAGATTTTCAGAAGCTTGTGAATTTATGAAAAAATCGTAAAATATAGTTTAATTGTATAAATTTCCTCCGTCTAGTAAAGAAATTGAAAGATCGATATGAGCAAAAAATAATTCTTCGCTAATTTATAAATTACATAAATTAGATATTAATATTTCTACTATTCCCAGTTCTCCCAATTACTTTTATATAAACTATTTTTAATTCAAAATTTTTTAATTTTCGAACTATTCTTATTGGTTTTCCATTTCCTCTTATATGTAAGATTATTGAGTTTTTTCACTTTAAAATAAATTATCAAACTGTCCTATTAAATTATTAAATAAATAACAAATATTAAAAGCTATAAGTGAATTATTTAAAAAAAAATTATTTAAATAATAAAAAAGATATTTTATATTTTAAAAATTTTAGTAAATTTATTTTATTTTTTACTTTTTGCTTTAGTTGAAATTGATTGTTCTAACTTTTCTTTATCTTATTCCCTATAATGTGTGACATCTTCGCTGTGTGTGTCCACAAATTCTTATATTAATTCAATTATTAAAACTGGTACGGTATCTGATTTTATAACTTCATTTTAAACAAACTATTAGTAATCTTATTTTTATTTTTTATTATTTTCGATAGTTTCATGCACAAAATTAATAAGTTTTTAAACTAGCTACTTAAATTAACTAATATTTTTTTTTTGCAAATCAAATAGTATTTATATCATGAATTCTTTTTCTTATTAAATTATATTCTTTTATATGTATTCGCTAGAAACAATGTTGATTATAATTCCTATTAAAATAAAACATATTATTATTTTAAAAATATCGTAAAAAATAGTTTATGAATACCTCTCCAGAATTTTGAATCATCTTTAATACTAAAATTTAACATTTCTTACAAAGGATAATTGAAAACAATTTATTTTTACGTTTAAGGTTTTTTTTACTATTACTCTAATCTTTTTAAATATATAGACCTGTAAAAATGAGCTGGTTCTAATTCATATTCTGTATTTATCAAAGGATCTTTAGATTTTAAATCTATAATACTTGCAATAACATCTAAAGGAGCGAATTCATAAAAAGAATAATCCAAATTTTACACAATTTTCTAATTAATTAAAAAATTTCAAAAAAAAATTTAAAAGTACACAAGTTATATTAATAAATTATAATCTTTTATTTAATACTTAAGTTGAAACTATGAATTCCATAAGGACTAACAATTAATGCTAATTTGAATCCTAAACCAAATAATTTGGTTAATATTTATCAGCTTTTTCTAAAAAATTTAATATTGGGTAAATATAAGCTATTAAGAAGTAATTATACTGTTATTTTAAATCTAATGGTTCTAAATATTTCATTAATTTTTCGAATTTTTTTTATTTTGTAGTTTTTTTCTTATATTAATCAATATTTAACTAATCAATTAACTTTTAATCTTCGCCTATATAACCAAAATCTAAAATTTCGCTCATAATTTTGTGAACTACTATAGGGTCCTTCTTTTAGCTTTCATTGTACTTTATTTTCTCATTTTCCAAAATAAAAAAATTCAGGATCTATTTTAGATAGTTTTAAATTTAATTATAAAATATTAATATTAAAACAAATACATTAAAGTTTAATCATTCATTGAAAATAAAACATACATATAAATATAAAAAAAAATATAAATTTTACTTATTTTGGGGACCTTATTTCACTTGACAACTTCATTAAAGAGTCTCTATTAAACCACACATTTAACAATAATTTAAACATTTCTTATTTTAAAAATAAATTCAGACAAAGTTCATTTTTATTTGTTTTAAGTTATTTTGGGGTAAAAAGGTCAGGTTTTTATAAAAATTTAAAAATCATAGGCAAAGTAAAAACTTATTTAACCATCATTCTTATAATCCTTTATTTTTTAGATGAGTATTTAATAATTTTATTAATTAATTTCAAAATTGAATAGTGGTAAACATAAGGCAGAGAATTATTAAAATCTTCAATTTCTATATTATCAAGCTTAAAAAGATCGAAATTATTTTAGTTTTGTTATATATATGAAATATCATTAATATCAAGATAGCTAGAGTCTCTTTAAAAACTTCCGCTTTATTAATACTAAAATTAATTTGGATTGTCATAAATATTTTCGTTTTCATTTTTTTACTTTTTATTTTTAAACCCCTCGAATTTTTCCTTAAACTTCGTATCCAAACACAAAAGTTGTTTTATCAAATTTTTCTCGATAATAATATTTATTATTAAGTGCCAATTTTTTTTTATGGGTTCTTAACAGTACTCCAAAATAACTTCCAATAAATCAAGATACCTAGGATGATATTTTTTATTTATTGTAATTTAATCGATAAAATGATTTACTGCATCTTCAGTTAACTATAAATAATTTAAAAGTTTTAATTAATTTTGATATATTATAATTTTACAAAAATATTACTCCTGACTCCAATAAAAGTTTGTTATTTTTAAAAATTTGAGTAATCAATTCAGCTTAACCCATATCTATTAAATCCAAACTTTCAAATAAGAAATTTAAATATGGTTGTAATAATTTTTTATTCAATATATTGTCATTATAAACAAAGTGTAACAATAAATTAAAAGAAGATTTGTAAAGTTCGACTAACAAATTATTTTCTTCGTTAATTTCTTTTATTTCTTATATAACGCTAACAGATTCCCTAATTAATTTAATTACAATAGAATAAGTACCAAGATTTCTCAGTATAATTTGTCTTGAAACCAAAATTTAACTTTAATCGAATTTTTTCTAATTCTAATTTTTATAGCACAATCTTAACAATTATTTCATAGTCTCAATAACTCTATAAATAACAGGCTTAAGGATATTGCTTTCCTAAAAAAAATATAATATTTTAATAAATTTAATAATTTTAATTAACATTTTTTGTTAATTTAAATACTCGATTTATTATTTCAGGAGGTTAAACCCAAAGTTCAGATTATTCGCAATCAAATTAAAGCTAAGTTGTTAACCTCTACATTTCTTAAAAAACAGCTTATTCTGAAATAGTTGATATAATTTATAAGTTTTACAAATTATGAAAAATTAGACTTTTTTCATATGCCACTAAAAAAATCATTTTTAAAGTAAGCAAACATATTTCATAATCATAGTGGTTCTTTATTAAATATAAAATATTATTATTTATAAGTTAAATATAAATTTTATTACCAAAAAAACTTCTTTAATAAGATATTTCAAGTATTTTTTATTAGTTTTATTAATTTAATTTATTTTTAAATTATCACTATTTTAAATATTTTCATCTTTTTTGATGTGCTTAGCAAACCATTTTTTTTAATTTGTTGCAAGGTATTTATTTATGTGAGCTTAAATAAAAGTATCAAAATTTTTTGATTTTTTCTATTTAACTTATTTGTAATTTTTACAACTAAATTAAATAAAATCTACTAGCATTTACAAAGCTTCATCATGCTTTATATTCATAAAAATAATCTAATTCTTAAAGATTTCTATTTCAATTTATTCCTAAATTTTATAATTAATAATATATAATTTAAATATATTCAGTAAGTATTTATTAAATTTAGATTTTTATTTTTTACATAGAGTTCATATTCCCTATTACTTATTTTTTAATTTGGAAACTTAAAATTATAAAAAATTTGATAAATTATGAGTTAAAATGTAAAAAAAAATTTATATCAAAACTATTACCTTATTATCTTTAATATAATTAATGTGAACCTATAAAAGGTATAAAAACTCATTCATTTTAACCATTAAATTTTCTAATTCTTCCTTGTTTTAAGAAAACAGATCAAAATTTATCAAATTTCTTATTAGTATTAAAATATTTATGGTAAAAATACTATACTAATCTAAATATTTCCGTATATTTTATTTATTAATTTAAGCAAAATATTCTATCATTTTTTCCTATAAATTACTAATTTACATCTTATTAAAGTCTTTTTCTCTTTCAATTAAAACCCCAATGTCTGTTTAAAGTCTTTTTTTCATCTACAGATTTTCATCAAATTAGTTTTTTCCATTTTTTCTATTTCTATTAAATTAAGAAGGATTTTTACTTAAAATTAAACTTTCTAAATTTTATGCACTCAAATCTTATAATTCTATATTTTAGGAAATTAATCGGGAACTCAGCTAATTTTCAGAGGAATTAAGAATACTTGGATCATCTTCCATTTTTTTATTTATTTAAGAAACTAAAATACTTGAATCTTTATTTGGTTAAGGTAAAGAAATTAACATATTTTTCAAAATTAATTCTGTCAATTTTTTTTCTTATAGCTGATCCTGTCTTATCTGCTAAATTTTGTTTTCTATTTTATATATTTATTAAATTTTTATTTTTAATTAAATTAAAAATTATAAAAATTTAAAAAATTAGTTTACATAACTAGATTTAGTCTAATTAAGTCATATTTTCAGCTTACTGAGTTATAACACTTTCAAATTCTTTTGTAAATAATGGTTTAATTGTTTCCAAAAAAGGTTTGGAATCAATATGTACATATAATAAAATAAGAGTCTATTAAAAATTTTTATAAAATAATCAATTATAAAGATATATTTTTTAGTAAAATCATATTTAAAATACATTATTATTTTTTATTAATTTAAACATATAATTATATTTACTAAACTCGCTTTTATGTTTTATGATATCTAATTATTTGCAGTTTTACTTGCATTTAACTGCACATCTTATTGACTATTCCAAATGGTTTATATTAATTTTTCAAGGGGGAATTTATTTTTTATCAAGTACTTATTTGTGTAGTTTCTTCCAAAACATAAACTAGCATACAACTATAATTATTTTTCTAAAATTAATTCTTTATATGAATTACTTTTTTAAAAACTTAGTGCACCAAATATATTATCTTCCCCTTTTTCATAAAAATCTAAAACTTTATCTAAATTGATATCTAAAAAATTAGAGGCATATTTTTTATTTGTAATCAAAGAATAAATTTCTAATTAATTTTAAGTTATCCCTTCTTACCTAAAATAAATAATTAAAAATTTTAATTTAAATGCAAAAAAAAATATTTAATTAAATATAATTTATTAACTGGTAAATGCAAATATTATTAAGAAAATTATAAAACTCCTTTATCATTTCCGTATTATGACTTAATAACTAGTATCTTTCTATCATAAAATTTATAATAGAATATCTTTTTTTTTTCATTTTGCCTAAAAATTTGGACACCATATTAAATTTTCGTTTGATGCCTTTAAATTAAAAATTAAAAATTTTATTAAAAATGTTAAAAAATATGCATTTATACAAATATAATTAATAAATACTATTTTTTCTTTCCATTTAAGATTCTGGCTATATTTACTCTTTGTTTTAATCTAATATATTACTTATTAAATTAGTATTTTTCGATTAGTTTAAATTTTCTTAATTTTTATTTTTATCATTATCTACTTATTAAATTTTGTTACCATTTTCTGTTTAATTAACATTTATATCACTATCTTATTATAATTATTTATTTTACAAATTATATAGTAATAATTAATTATCCATTAAACACTCGTTTAAGCAAGATATGGCTCCTTGAATATACCCAATTTAATGGTAAAAATAATTTATATTATTGAAGCATTCATTTTTATTTTAAGGATTATCTGAACAAATAGATTTTAATATTTAATAACAAGTTAGTGTAATATCTTATAACTCTTTTAAAGTTTCAGAATTCGTTACTCTTTTTTCTAAAAATAATTTTATATATTCTATTTTTCAAAATAAAAATTATTTTTAATTTTATACCTGTATTATATGTCATTCTATATTGATTTGCTTTAGCCTACTTAGTTGGAGATTAGTTAACACTTTTATTTAATGTACTTTGTTTCATACTTATTATTGACTAAGGAACATATTCAGAATCTATTTGTAACAGAATTAACTAATTAGGAAAGCATGAACCCTTAATTTAAATTTAAAATATTGAAATATTTTTTAGTATTATATATTTAATTTATAATAAATATTTAAAATTTTACAATAATTTAGCAGATTTATTTTATAAATCCTTAATCTTTAATGATCTACTGTCTTTAATTGAACGTTTCTTTGAAGTCATCATTATATTCATTTTTCAAAAATTATTTTAAATCTTATTTATACTAAAAAGAAGCATCATTCAAAAAAGTATATAAAACTTATAAACAAATTTTTAAATTCAAAACTTCTTTTGAATCTTTTATATTTTTCAGTCGTTTTAAATCTAAATAAATACAATATAAAAATAGAATCAATTATTTTTTTTCGATTAAGTGATTAATAATTTTAATCTATATGAAGTTTATATACTTTATTATTCTAAAGAATTTCTATCCTAAGATGGTCCTTGGTTATATATTTAACTATTAAGTTGGATAAAATAATCTATTTTAATTTTTCCCATTCTTAATACTTACAAGCAGGAAATCAAAAGTTGAGCTTCCCAAATTTCATTTTCAGATGCTACTACAAATTTAAATGCATCTTCCTATGATCCTATAACATTAATAATAAGAATTAAAAATTATTAATAATAAGATTTTTTACTTTAATTTTTCAAAATTAGTGCATTTACTCCCTCTTAATTTCCTAATAAACAATCCAATGCTATATTTTTTATATAAAAAATGGACTGTTATACTATTTCATTTTCAGAATTAATATCATTAATATTTTCGAGAATGAATAATGTATTTATATCCTCTTTGTCTTTTTGTAAAAACATCTAATAATCTTCATATACAACTTTTTTACTATTGTGTATTTAATTTTAATCCATTTTATCACTAATATCTTAGTTCTGTTAATCTGAAAAATCTTTTGAAATTGAATTTAATTCAATATTTTCAAAAATAATATTATATAAATTTAAATTGCTTTTAAGTTTACATTTATTTTTATCTTTTGTTTTTTAATTCTAGCTCACTTTTTTCTTTATAGACAGATAATACCCAGTACTTATATTTTTTAATCTTATTCCCTCTTTATAATTTAACTTTTATTGAAAAAAAATATAAAAACCAGTCATAATTAATGATTATAATATGTTTTTTCTAAATTATTTTATTATATATAAGTACTTTTTCACCATGTTATTAAATATCTGATTCTATCATCCAAATACCAAATGTATTCCTATAAGAATTACCTTTGAATTTTTACAACAAAAACTTGTTTTACTAATTATCATACGCCAAGTATCTATCTGTTTCAGGATACTTTTATTTATAAAATTAAAAATTTTTTTAAAATTTAATAAACTTTTTAAAATTATATTAATTTTACTGTTAACCAAATACATTCTCCATTTTTTATATTCTTATTTTATTAATATTGTCTAAATTTTCTAAAACTTTGATAATATAATAATAAATTATCCAAATTTTCTAAGTTTTATTAATATAAATGATTTAAATTACTTAAATTTAGATTTCTTATCTAGACTCAAATAAATTTCTTTATGGTTTTCTTTAAATGTATAAATTTATTAATTTTTTGATTAAGTTAAGCTTTTTATAATTTATTTAATTGTTTACCATATTTTTTTTATAGCAATTATTGATTTTCTTAAATTTATTTATCTTAAATATCATTTTCAAATAAATCTTAATTTGTAATTTAGTCCTACTAACTATTAGCTAAATATGCTTCTTTTTTAAACTATTTTCCGGCTGATAAAAAATATACATCATCATCAAATTTGACATAATTAGTAATTTCTTATTAATATTTATAACAAGGTTTTAACTTAAATTATGTATTTTCACTAGGCTTGTCGACCAAAATTAATCTAATAATTTATAATAAAATTTAAATTAGTATAAAATAAATTTCAATTTATTTATGTATAATACAACTATATAATAAAAAACAATTGAATTTAAAATTTTTCTCAAAATTAAATTTAAATTATTTTATTTACTAAAATCCATGCTATGAAACACTTTGATTTTAATCAAATGATAAATACTTACCAGATCTTAAATGTAAAAGTTAAAAATTTGCCCCAAATATCAATGGCAAGCTATTAGAAAGAGACTATTTTTATTGGTTAAGTTTTTTTTCCTTTTCTAAATTTTTTAATTTTTCTTACAATTTCTATAATAACTCATATTTTTCCTAATTATTTATATATGGATTATTAATCTAATATTGCTCTTTTAATAATTCATACTTTTTTCTATCCTTTACAGATTAAATGGGTTATATTATAAATATATTAGAGTGAACCCCGTAATAAAATACATCACTTTAATTTTCTTCCATTTATACTTTATAAAATGAATCATTTTAATAATAATACTTCACAATAAGTTAATTTAAAAATTTTTTTTTTTTTTATTTAATTATTATAATTGTTAAAACATTTTATTTACAACCTTAATCATATTATTTTAAATCTTTATTATGCCATTCATTTACATTTTATGCTTACATATTTCTTATTATAACCTTGTTTTGAATGAAACCATCTGATACTAATTAATCATTTTGATTTTAAAATAACGTAACTATTATTTAGCAACCAAAATGTAAATACTAAGATTTATCAAATGAAATCATTATATTTTTATTTGTTTTATTGAATTTTGTAAATATTTTGTTTTTATGAAAATGTTAGAAATTTTTATTTCGAAATAAATTAGATTAGGTAGAATTTAATTCAATAAAGATAGAAAAAAATATTTTATTCATAAATAGAGTATTTTGTAAATTAATATTTATTAAATATATATATATATT